>CABHPQ010199995.1:0-12253 GCA_902168405.1 Peromyscus aztecus
CTGCTGCTGCTGCTGCTGCTCCTTCTTCTGCTCCCCCTCCTGCTCCTCCTCCTTCTCCCTCTCCTGGTCCTGCTGCAGCAGCATACTTTTCTGACATTACACTCCAGCTTCCTCATGTTCCAACATGAACAGAAGGACTACTACTCTCCAGGAATCTTCTAGGTCTTTGACACCACACTGGGACTTCTGAGGTATCCAGTCTTGTGGACTGAGCAACTTCAGGGTTCTCAGTCCCCCCTAGGTGTGCAAAAGTCTATTGTTGCACGACTCAGATCCTAGAGGCTGCAAGTCCTTCTAGTAAATCCAACACACACACACACACACACACACACACACACACTCCATCGGTCCTGTTCTGGAGAATTGTGTCTTTTGGTTTGGCAGATGGGGAAGCTACTCCTGAGGACATGACAATGCAGCAGATGTCCCTGTTCTGACACCAAGTGGAGGTCTGTGAAAATAAGAGGAGAAGATTGAGAACCATTAATGAGGGCAAAGCTAGAATTTGCTGATTGATTCACATGTAAAATGGATTAAAGATTTATGTTTTCAAAGTCCAGGGAGCTTAGGCATTATTTGGTCTCCTGGGACAACAGGATAATTCTTTACTTGCCACATTGAAAGAAAAATGCAGATGGTTCTGACACCTGGTATTTAAAAGATCATTCTTTTATAATTACCATGCAATGGATATTCCTAAGTAATATTCTTGATAATTGCTGCAGTATTGTTGCATTGGTTTTGAAATGCTGCTTCTGAGCTTCAGATATACCAAGCCACAGATTCAGCCGCTTTCTTTCTTTCTTTTTTTTTTTTTATCCCCTTCTGGAAGTTAATAATGCTCCTGAGAAAGCAATTAAACTGAAAAAATAAAGCTTCATTTTGAAGAATAAGCAGCTTGCAACCTGGTTTAACGCTGAGACGGCACTAATAACACAGCACTTATGATCTAAGGGAGAAAATGAAAAGTCTTTATTATTTCCCGAAATGACAGGACAGCCAGGGCCTAAAGACACACTATCATCATTTATTGCATTAGATACCATGCATTTCGGTAAATGAAATGCTTGCTTCTGAGTGTTATGGCCTCCACTTTAGTGATCTGGCTAAGTAGTTAATTTGATCTCCGATATAAAGAGTGCTAATGTCACTTCTGGACTCTGAAGCTGCCTGGAAAGGTGAGAGAAGAAGAGAACTAAACAGAGCCATCGAGGCAGTCTCTACTCAGAAATGTGTGATAGGGCATGGACAATCATTTGACTCAACACAAAGAAAATAATCTTTTTGTTTTAAGATAGAGTTACTGTAAGAAACTCATTTTTCTTAATCCCAGCACTGCTTTCCACAAGACTGGGCATCTGAAGAGCAAGTCATTTCCATGGGACTGTAAACTGCCTTCTATCTAAGGCTCTTGAACCTTGTTTAGCCTAGAGGATCTGGATCTACTCTTTCAGGGGACATACTGGATGGGGGAAAGCCTTTCAAAGGCAGTCTTCAGGCCCCACTAATAAGCACATCTTTGTTCATTTTGGCCTTTGGATTGGAAACTGCTGTCCTAGAGGGAAAGCTCCATATTTAAAGCAAAAGCCATTCTAAACCAATAATTACCATCAATAACCTGTTTCCAAGTCCCAGGTGTTGTGGCTCTGGGTGGTTACAAGAGGGCACCACTCTGCTTACTTCTGACACAGTAGATGTTTGGATTGTGTCCCCTGAATAAAAGGAGCACTTATGTCCCTAAATACCACAGAGACATTCATTCCATTTGTCATTGTATTGAGCCCAGATTAACAAACAACAACAATAACAAAAAATGGAACGTTTATTTTCTCTCCAAAAAAAGACCCTGTTCTTACTGGAGAGGAAAGATCAATCCTTTGTTCTACTTTTGCTTCATTTCCCTTGGCAGCTTCAAGGAAGTCACACTTCTTTCTAGGTTCTTGGTCTATTTTGTGTGCTTTTTAAAAGCCCTCTTTTCTTCCCATAAAGAGTTTTAGAAATATGCAATTTTTTTATCAAAAAAATTTATTTTCTTGAAGATCAAGTTACAGTTTGGGTTTTAGTTTTTCTTGTAAAGTGGGTGTGGTCTTGGCTTTTGATTTTCTGAGAACCTTTACCTATTACATCCTTAAAATTTAAAATTATTTCTCTTAATTTTGAGATTATAATGTAATTAAATCACTTTCCCCTTCCCTTTCCTTCCCCCCATCCCAACTCTCCTATACACCTTTATTCCTCACACAGCCTGCTCAGTCTGTATAATGATACTTATGTATGCAGCAGAGTCCTTTGCTGTTGTTCCCTTTGTGGGCAGGGGCCAAGCAGGCGCAGAATCAAACCACACACACTCCGG
This sequence comes from Peromyscus aztecus, assembly GCA_902168405.1. Classification (NCBI taxonomy): domain Eukaryota; kingdom Metazoa; phylum Chordata; class Mammalia; order Rodentia; family Cricetidae; genus Peromyscus; species Peromyscus aztecus. The sequence goes on from CABHPQ010199995.1 coordinate 2,354, forward strand.
AGAATGTCGAAACAACAAGCTCAGTTTATTCAGGAAGAGGCAAGCCTTATATACCCTCCACCCCACCCTGGGGGGAGGTCTGATGAATATGCATCTGCTGGTGTGACATAGCTGCCTCTCATTGGTCCAGGTCATCTCCAGATCATGTCTCAGCTGCTGTTCCTAAGACCATCAGTCAGACCCAGGCTGCCTCTCAGAAAGTATCTTTTTTACTTGTTTGGGCCAGATGGCCCACAAGCCTGTTAGAGATGAGTCATCCCACATATGTATCTTTTCAGGGCTGACCTTTTAGCCTTGGACAACCAGCTGGTGTGCTCCTCCCAGTCCCAGCATTCCTAGGTTACACACACACACACACACACACACACACACACACACACACAAATGTAAGGAACATTACACCTCTATTTTGCAAGGCAGCATTTTAACGTTCTACAAAGAGATTGAAAGTGCTGAAAGATCGAATGTGGGGACACTTGAAAGAGTTAAACAGAAGGAAACTTTCAGTGCATAGTGAGTGAGGAATGGACTGGTCTACAGGTGCCATTATACAACTGCCTTTTGCTTTCTAGTCAGCCTAATGTAGTTCACATAGTTTCAATCAGTGCTTCTCAACCTTCCTAAAGCTGAGACTCTTCAATACAGTTCCTCATGTGGTGGTGACCCCAACCATCAAATGATTTTTGTTGCTACTTCATAGTAGTAACTTATGAACTTCATAATTTTACTACTATTATGAATCATAATATGTGTGTGTGTGTGTGTGTGTGTGTGTGTGTGTGTGTGTGTTTTCTAATGGCCTAAGGCGACCACTGTAAAAGTATCCTTCAATCCCCAAGAGGGTTGCCTACCCACACGATAAGAACCACTGTATGCTATCAACACAGATCAAAATCTATTTTTAAACAGAGTATACACAATATGGAGGGGGGATTCTTTAGTTTTAACAGAGGTGGGAAGTGATTTTGGAGAACTAAATGGAAAAATAATATTTTATAGCTGCATGTATTTAAGTAAAAATATCTATACATAGATAAGCAATGCATAATTATTCTAATATTTTACTATCATTAAATATAAAAAACATCACAAATGCCTGACAGTAGAGTTGTGATTAAATGAGTTCTTGTATATATCTATGCAATAGTTTAGAGTTGAAATGTCTCCCAAAGTCCATGTATTAAAGGTTTGGTCCCCAGATTACGGCTGTGTAGGGAGGCAGTCCACCTCTTGGGAGGGCGGCCCCACTTGGAGATGTTAAATCACATTGGCATGCTCTCAGGTCTCAGACCATTTTTTTTTTTCTCTCTTTATCCAACACTCTTTTTCCGGGCGTCAGTGAAGAGGGATTGCTCCATTGTGAATCCCCACTACAATCTGTGATAGGCTGACCTTACAGTCCACAAGCCAATAGGCAAACTCTCCATGGACTAAAACCTCTGAAAAGGCAGGCTTTCTGACTTCTCTTTCTAGTTAATTATCTCTGATAATTTGTCACAGTGATGGAAACCTAGTATACACAATCCACATTATGGCATTTTACACATACTATATTATCTGTATGTAAACTAAATCAAAAGACTTTTGAAATATCTATGAATGAATAATCATAAAGAAAATAACTGTTGCTTCACATCGGAGAGCAAAGATTTCTACAAATAATTTTAATTGTTCTATGGGCATTTATTTCCACGTTATTGACCAATGTGAAAGAAGAAGAAAAAAAAAAAAACAAGCAAGCAAGCAAAATCTTTGAGAAGTAGAAAGAGTAAACATTTCATGTCACTGCGTCCTAGATGGTCATGATTTTAAAACGTTTCTTTAGCAGAGGCCAAATTGAGTCTCATAAATGCCCTTTAATTTTCATTATTGTTATCAGCCCTGTTTATTACACCCAGGAAATCAACAGTTGTTTAGTGGGTTTTTTTTTTTTTTTCATTTTGTTTTTTACAACCTAGGTACCTGAATGTTGAAACCAGATAATAGAAATTACAATGGTTATAGGTAGTCACCATTCTTATCATTATATAGAGGTCATTGAACACTAACTATGGAATAAATTCCATGGGACTGCAGTGAGAATTCTCCATTCTAACCATTGAATGTGGATAAGAAGAAACTGAAGATTGAGGTGAGCATCTGAGGTCATTGGCTTGATTTCAGGGTTCATGCATCTGTTTACCTGTGTCAAAGATGTATTAGAATCACAGTTACAGTCACAGGACCTCTTGTCTAGCTTATCCATTGCCTCATGCATATTAGTGGATGATACTACCTAATGTGTCCTTTCCACCCAGCACTTTACTAATTTAAAACTTCACTAAGGAAATCTAGTGCAGTGGAAACTCCCTGGAGTGTATGAGGGTGACCTTAGCTAAGCCTCCTAGTAATGGGAGATACAGGAGCTTGAGTTGGCCGTCTTCTGTAAACAGGCAAGGTTTCCAGTGGTGGGACTGGGGCATCAGCCCAGCCACAAAACCATGGATGTACAATTTGCCCTGCCTGCAAGATATGCTGGGGTAATGATGGTAAAGAATTTGTAGGAGTGACCAACCAAGGACTGGTCTTACTTGAGGCCAACACTGAGAGGGAGCCCGTGTCTTATACTGTCAAGAGAGCCAGGAACCAGAGACTGGGTAGGCCAGAGACGTAGGATGGAGCCAAACACAAATGGAAAAAAAGTCAATGGAATGATTGCTAATGATATTCTGTTATACTCATAGATTGGTGTCTAGCCCAGTCGTCATCAGAGAGGCTTCATCCAGCATCTGGTGGGAGCAGATGCAGAGACCCATAGTCAAATATTAGGAGGCTCAGGGAATCCCAAGGAAGAAGGGGAGGAAGGATTGTAGGAGCCAGGGGGTGGAGCAGAACACAGCCCACAGAATCAACTAAGCAGGGCTCATAGGGCCTCATAGACACTGAAGCTACAAACGTGGAGCTTGTATGGGTCTGAGCTAGGTCATGTATGTTATGATTGTGTAACTTGTTGTACTTGTAGGAGTCCTAGCAGTGGGAGTGAGGGTGTCTCTGGCTCTTTTGCCTGCTCTCAGGACCCTTTTCCTCCTACTGGGTTGCCTTGTCCAGCCTTGATATGAAGGTTGGTGTCTAGTCTTATTGAGACTTGTTGTGCCTTGTTTAGTTAGTATCCCTGGGAGAGCTGCTCTTCTCTGAAGGGAAAAGGAGGAGTGAATCTGTGGGAGAGGCAAAGTGGGGGGAAGGGACTGGGAGGAGTTAAGGGAGGGGAAACTGTGGTTGAGGTATAATGTATGAGAGAATTAAAAAAAAAAACTTCACTATGAAGTCATTCTCTGTTTTCTCCCCATGTGATTGTTTCTATTAGACTACTTTTTCATCAGTGAGAAGCCAGTGACAAACCTTCAGAAGCAGGGTAATTATCCAGATTCCAGTCAAAATTCTCCACTTGAATTTTCTTTGATAGAATGAATGCTACTCAGAGCTTTTCAACAAAGATTGAGCTAAGTGCTTGTGAAGGAAGTTTTCTGTGGTTTGGGAACTGCATCTGGGTGTCCGAAGTTCACACACCTTGCTTTTTGTTGTAAATAAAATCAGGTAGCAATGAACTCTGTCCTGTCTTCTAGTCATTTCCAAAACAATGGCTGCCTTGAGAAATTCATTCAGGTTTCCAAAATAAACAAAAATGCAGGAAGTAAAAACAGTGCACACCTTCATGGACCTATGCCAGAAGCAACAGCAAAACAGGCTTACAAATAGACTGCTCCAAATTTAAAAAGGTTAAATACCGACCATCTGAGGGTCCAGTCCCCCTCCCAACCAAGAACACACTCTATTGCCTAGGGAGATAATCCCCTACACCTGAGGTGCTTGTTGGGTAAGAATTCAAGTAGAACCGTAGGAAATTAATGGGTTCAGCTCTGTTCCAAAGGAAGGGAGGGGAGTTGCTAAGGAAGAGGAAAACTTTCCAGTTTAGAAAAGGACAGTATTTTGATTTTTTTTCTTACTTTTCTCATCTAATCTGTAGCTGCTTTTCTGACAGAGCAGAATTCTGACCTGTGGCCAGTACAGGAGTGCTACCATTGTTCATGCTGCAGCCTGTCTCAGGATTCTCACTTCAAACTCCAGAGGAAGCTTCAGTGGAAAAAAAAAAAGGTATGGTTTGCAAGAAATCGAAGATTGTCTGAGGACATTTAAGAGGTAGCAGGTAAGAAAATGATCTCCTCGTGCCTTAACCCGAAACCCCAATTATATATAATGTGTCTTACTGAGGAAATACAGAACAATTAAAAAGGAGTTGCCAACAATACTCTTCTGCCAAGACTAGTGACCTTTTTAGCATGCTTGAAGGATGATTGCTCTTATTGTTTTATCAAATCAAATGGAACACACTGTTTTTAATTGAGACTTGAGTTCAATCTCATCATTTGGATGATTATTGCCTATTTTAAAATGTATTCAGGAACATTACCAAATCACCTTATTTTTTCCTTTATTTCTTTGGTTAGCTTTATAAATACCAATTGCTTAATATCTTTAGAACATAAATATGCCTTCGAGAGTTTTAAAACTGTGGTTTATTGAATTATAACACTTGTGACTAGCAGGGGCCAAGTTCCAACTGCTAAGAATTTTGCTCAGTTATTTTTCTATTGATAGATAATCAGCTTTTCTGATAAAGTATTTCATGATACTATTGAAATATAGAAACTGGAAGTCTGTACAAACTGACAGTTTCTAGAGAAGATTCCTTTATTTTTTAAGAAACTTAAAAACAAAAACAAATGAAGCATTGAACTTCTTACATATAATATATGGCGATTAATGTTAGATTGATGACAAAATGGAAAAGATAAAAATTTGCCATTTTAAGTCTTCTGTGAACAAATGTTTTAAAGGCTCTATCATGCAATCACTCTTTCTATTGTGATGGAGGGTATAAGCATAACATAGGTTTCTGGGAGCACAATTGTGTGAGCAGGCATTTGGACAGATGTTCTGCCTCCATTGGAGATATTAGAAAATACCACACAATAAAGAGATTTTGAAGTTGGCACCTGACTAAGTCTAGACAATTTATAACCTTCCAGCAGGGAACAAATGGACATTTTTTTTATTTAACAGAAGATATTTCAACTATTCTAGATAGCATATTATTTGTTAGAGAGATGAAAGAAAATATTTTAAGTTGACTTATATTGCGTATTATGCCTGTCTATATTTGCTATCTACACTGTATAATTTAAATTGACACTTGTCTTCTTTCATTTTTGAAATGAGTGGTTCACATGTCTTTTCTAGTGTTTCTCTTTGAAATTTATTTATACGTAGTAGTAGAGTATATGGGAGATACTCCTAAGTATATCACACAATTATTTTGAGAGTTGTGTATATTACCACATGGCTGCTGAAGATAGACAAGTTCAGTTCCTGAAATATGCCTGATTCATCTCCACAGTATTATTTACTGGGCCATTATATCCAAGTTACTTGTAGGTAGATATTATGTGCACATGGAACTCATTGGCATTATTCAGATATTGTGAGCCTGAGTGCAGGGGGCCTCTTTTGTGACACATCAGTGCAGTAGGCTTCTGGGCTTTGCAACTGTGGAGGGTGGGGACAAGAAAAAAATATTCACTAACCCCAAGTTTACTTAAGACTCCAGGTCTCACAGGGGTGGGATCAGTCCTGTAGACCCAGGGCTACAGGTTCTCCATGACACAGGGCAGCAACAGGATGTCCAGGGCAAGTCCCAGTAAGGGCTGGCCCTAGCATCCAGCATCGACAGTATAGCAGAGACCAGGGGCCTTGAACCAAACCAATGATTCTTCGGCATGAACACCTGCAAGTAAAAATGTATGAAAAAAGGGGTTTACTGTGTGATTCACTGTGTCACACTGCAGCTTCCATTATGAGATTTTCCCATTCTCCCTCCCCCCCCATTTTTTCTCTTAAATTTTATCTTGTTTTATTTTATTTTTTTAGGTGGAGATTGGTGGGACTGAAAGCCATGATGTGAAAGACACAAAGAATAAATAAAAAGAAAGTTAGAAAAAAAAAAGACTCCAGTATTCTTTTAATATTAATCTAGTACCATATTTAAAAAAATATTTCTTTTATTCTATTAGATTATAATATAATCACACTTTTCCTTCCCTTTTCTCCCTACAAACCATCCCATATCACCCTCCTTATTCTCTTTAAAATTCATATCTGCTTTTTAGTTGTTGTTACACACACACACACACACACACACACACACACACACTTCTCTCTCACATACACACATACCTAAATACATGATTACAACCTGTTCAGTCTGTATAATATTACTTGTAAGCTGAGAATGGAAGAAGTAGTTTTTCTGAGGGAAGAATGTCCCAGTTGTTTATCAAGTACTGTGTTCTACAAAGTTTAAAATTGTTTACTCAAGTAGCTTTATTTTATTTTATTCTTATTTTATATTATACTTTTTATGAACATTCTTGCTAATCTAAATGTTTATATTTATAATTAGTGTATAAAATCGGTAAGATGGTTTTTATAGTACTTTGCATGACATCAGTACAAAAAAGCAGTATTTCTCTATTCTACGTGTCTCCTGGCAAGGACCAACAATACAGGATATAATTTAGTTGAGTCAATTTTTCAATATTTCGTGCTATTTCTTTTTGTTGCAACTAATTTCTACTCCGCATGCTTTCTGAAACATGAATCATGTAAAGAAATTTCATCCCCAAATGTATTTCTAAAAGGGACTATTTATAATAAATTAGTTTTAAAAGTTGATATTCCAATGTCATCATAAATCAATGCAAAAGGCCCTAATTGATATTAAACAAACTGATAAATATGCCATCACCACATAAATGCAAATATATTATTAATTAATTCAGTGACAGCTCTTGACATTTAAAGGTGATTCCTCCTAATTCACCCAAGACATATCAGCAATGTTTTTAAAGCTGCTTTAAATGAGGAAACTAATAAGCATTTAAGATGTATAGAATAAAAACAGCTTAGAATAAAGTTTTTGAAGTGAAATGTTAGGCAAAAAATGTTGCCTATAAACTCTTTTTTTTTTAAAAAAAAAATTATTTATGGTTCTTTGGTAATTTCACATTGCCCATAAACTCTTAAAAGGCAAATAACGGAACCATTTAGTTACTGCCCTGTAATACTTCCCTTTGATTTCTCTTTCTGTAATATCCCAAATTTTCAAGATGCACTTGTATTTCTATTAGAAGAAATGTCTCTTCATTATCACTCATCGCAACAATCTCTCATCTGAGGTCTTTAGCCTACCTGGCAAGTCAAAACTTAGGCCAGGAAGGTGGCTTCTTACTCGCAGAATGACTGACGGTACTTTAACAAAGAGTCTTTCATTTTTGTGTGCCCATGTTCTTCTACAGTGGGAGCAGTGCCCTGGACCCTTTCTCACCTCACATAAAGAGCTGGTCACATAAGTAACATAAACAAATGCATGTAGCAGGAGTCTTAAAAGTTCTTATCAATAAAATCAAACCTGAGGCCAGTTACTGGGGTGAATGCTGGAAGATCAGAGAAGCAGAATAAGCCACAGCTACCTCACCTTGCCAGTTCCTCAGCTGATCCTGTTTCCTCAGACTGGAAGCTTCTCAGTCCTCATCCAGAATGAATCTCAGCTGAACTGTGCTGCTCAAAACCTAAATACTTAACCAGCCAAATGCTTCTAATTCCTGGTCTCCACGCCTTATATATCTTTCTGTTTTTGCCATCACTCTCTGGGATTAAAGGCGTGAGTCACCATGCTTGGCTGTATCCTTGAACACATGGATTTCTGCCTCTGGAATGCTAGGATTAAAGGTGTGTGCTACCACTGCCTATCCTCTATGTTTAATAATGTGGCTGTTCTGTCTCTGACCCCAGATAAGTTTATTAGGGTGCACAATATTTCGGGGAATACAATACCACCACAAATGCATGCTTAAAAATTGTGCCCCATGTTTGCTTCATTCAGATACCCTTGTTTAAGAGTGACTATCTTTTTAAATATCACTATATTTATTATTTAATGATGTGTATGAGTGTTTTCTTTTGGGGATATGAGTATGTGTGAGTGCAGTACCAGAAGATTCCATAAGAGGGTGTTGGATCCCCTGGAGCTACACTTCCAGGTAGCTGTGTGCTGGGACTAGAACTTGAGTCCTCTCCAAAAGCCATCTCTCCAGCCCCAGAAGCAATGGTCATTTGAATGGAATTCATTAATTATTTCAGGTTCCTGCAAAATAATCTTGTTTCGGATACTCTTAAATACATCCTTTGGTTCTACAAGCACTAAGGAGTTTGTTTCCCTCCACATGAATTAAAACAAATACATAAAACCTGCTGTTTTGGCTGCTGCAGCAGGCGAACATGCAGAACAAGATACAGGGGGATTGAGCATTCTTGTTGATACCTACTAATTCCATCCTTGTATCAATACTCTTCACTGTTTACTACATAGGAAATTGTTGATAAGCAACTTTAAAAGAGACTAAGTTATTAGAGCACATATATTTATAGAAAACAACTAAAAAAGTATGGAGTTTAATGAGCTATACATCTGTTTTTCTCTACTACTAAATTCTTATATTAATGTCACATTTTGCAATAATCATTTACCCAACATTGATGCCTCATTATTGACTAAAGACCATGCTTGATTCAGATTTCTTTAGTTTTTACCTAATGCCCCCTTTCTCTATTTCATAACCTTATCTTTGTTTCCACATTATACCTCTCTGCATAGCTCCTTAGAATCCTTCAATTCTGACAGCTGCTCCAGTTGTTCTTTTTTCTTTTGATAACCTTGATATTTTTGTTAGCTACTTCCTAGACTATTCTCTGCAAGACTTTCTCATGATTACATTGGTGGTGTGGATTTTTAAGAGCAGAATTACAAAGATAATGTACCACTCTTGTTTATATCACACTCATCAATCAAATGTTATGTGAAGGTTCTGTTGTCATGGCATCGTTGCTGATATTGAGCATAATTCCTAGCTGGCATAGCTTCTGTTAGGTGGACTCACTGAAAACTACCCTGCTCTACCATTTCCACACAATCATCATACTAGTAAGAAAGAGGTCAGCAGTCACTCTCTACCTTAAGTATAGGATACATCCACAAACACTTAGAATTTGTGTTAGTTACTTTTGTTTTGCTTTGACCAAAGTACCTGAAGAATAACTTAAGAGGTGGAAGGGTATGTTTTAGCTCTCCATTTTAGAGCATTTTAGTCCATTGGGGTGTTGGGGAGAACATTCATAGTGTCAGGAATGGATGGTAAATGCTGTCCAAATCTCATTGGTCTAGAAAGCAGAGAATAAATGAGGATTTATGGGTGGGTAAATCCTTCAAAGGCTTATCCTTAAAGACCTACCTCACTAGCTCATTCTAACCTGCTGAAGGTTCTGGAGCTTCCCCGATGATGCTATCAGCTGGGGAACAAGCATCCAAACCACAAGGCAGTGTGTGTGTGGGGGGGGGCACTTCAAGTTGAAATCTTAGTATAATTCATATAAGAAAATCTCACTTAACAAAGGACTTGCTGTATTAAGTATGAGGACAAAGGATTCATTTCCCCAGTACTTACATTAAAAACAAAAAAATGCTAGGCATGGTGGCCCTTGCATGCAGTCCCAGAGCTGGGAGTACAGAGACAGGGAGAATCTGGTGACTCACTGCCCAGTCAGCCTACTCTAATATGTGAGCCCTGGTTCCCAATGAGAGACCTCATCTCAACAATGCAGACATTTCCTGAGGAGAAATGATATTCCGGGTTGGCCTCTGACTCCATGTTCATACATACTTGCACACAGACAGGCATGCATACGCAGCTGCACACCATCACACACACACACACACACACACACACACACACACACACACACACACAC
>CABHPQ010199996.1:0-12284 GCA_902168405.1 Peromyscus aztecus
CTGCTGCTGCTGCTGCTGCTCCTTCTTCTGCTCCCCCTCCTGCTCCTCCTCCTTCTCCCCCTCCTGGTCCTGCTGCAGCAGCATACTTTTCTGACATTACACTCCAGCTTCCTCATGTTCCAACATGAACAGAAGGACTACTACTCTCCAGGAATCTTCTAGGTCTTTGACACCACACTGGGACTTCTGAGGTATCCAGTCTTGTGGACTGAGCAACTTCAGGGTTCTCAGTCCCCCCTAGGTGTGCAAAAGTCTATTGTTGCACGACTCAGATCCTAGAGGCTGCAAGTCCTTCTAGTAAATCCAACACACACACACACACACACACACACACACACACTCCATCGGTCCTGTTCTGGAGAATTGTGTCTTTTGGTTTGGCAGATGGGGAAGCTACTCCTGAGGACATGACAATGCAGCAGATGTCCCTGTTCTGACACCAAGTGGAGGTCTGTGAAAATAAGAGGAGAAGATTGAGAACCATTAATGAGGGCAAAGCTAGAATTTGCTGATTGATTCACATGTAAAATGGATTAAAGATTTATGTTTTCAAAGTCCAGGGAGCTTAGGCATTATTTGGTCTCCTGGGACAACAGGATAATTCTTTACTTGCCACATTGAAAGAAAAATGCAGATGGTTCTGACACCTGGTATTTAAAAGATCATTCTTTTATAATTACCATGCAATGGATATTCCTAAGTAATATTCTTGATAATTGCTGCAGTATTGTTGCATTGGTTTTGAAATGCTGCTTCTGAGCTTCAGATATACCAAGCCACAGATTCAGCCGCTTTCTTTCTTTCTTTTTTTTTTTTTATCCCCTTCTGGAAGTTAATAATGCTCCTGAGAAAGCAATTAAACTGAAAAAATAAAGCTTCATTTTGAAGAATAAGCAGCTTGCAACCTGGTTTAACGCTGAGACGGCACTAATAACACAGCACTTATGATCTAAGGGAGAAAATGAAAAGTCTTTATTATTTCCCGAAATGACAGGACAGCCAGGGCCTAAAGACACACTATCATCATTTATTGCATTAGATACCATGCATTTCGGTAAATGAAATGCTTGCTTCTGAGTGTTATGGCCTCCACTTTAGTGATCTGGCTAAGTAGTTAATTTGATCTCCGATATAAAGAGTGCTAATGTCACTTCTGGACTCTGAAGCTGCCTGGAAAGGTGAGAGAAGAAGAGAACTAAACAGAGCCATCGAGGCAGTCTCTACTCAGAAATGTGTGATAGGGCATGGACAATCATTTGACTCAACACAAAGAAAATAATCTTTTTGTTTTAAGATAGAGTTACTGTAAGAAACTCATTTTTCTTAATCCCATCACTGCTTTCCACAAGACTGGGCATCTGAAGAGCAAGTCATTTCCATGGGACTGTAAACTGCCTTCTATCTGAGGCTCTTGAACCTTGTTTAGCCTAGAGGATCTGGATCTACTCTTTCAGGGGACATACTGGATGGGGGAAAGCCTTTCAAAGGCAGTCTTCAGACCCCACTAATAAGCACATCTTTGTTCATTTTGGCCTTTGGATTGGAAACTGCTGTCCTAGAGGGAAAGCTCCATATTTAAAGCAAAAGCCATTCTAAACCAATAATTACCATCAATAACCTGTTTCCAAGTCCCAGGTGTTGTGGCTCTGGGTGGTAACAAGAGGGCACCACTCTGCTTACTTCTGACACAGTAGATGTTTGGATTGTGTCCCCTGAATAAAAGGAGCACTTGTGTCCCTAAATACCACAGAGACATTCATTCCATTTGTCATTGTATTGAGCCCAGATTAACAAACAACAACAATAACAAAAAATGGAACGTTTATTTTCTCTCCAAAAAAAGACCCTGTTCTTACTGGAGAGGAAAGATCAATCCTTTGTTCTACTTTTGCTTCATTTCCCCTGGCAGCTTCAAGGAAGTCACACTTCTTTCTAGGTTCTTGGTCTATTTTGTGTGCTTTTTAAAAGCCCTCTTTTCTTCCCATAAAGAGTTTTAGAAATATGCAATTTTTTTAATCAAAAAAATTTATTTTCTTGAAGATCAAGTTACAGTTTGGGTTTTAGTTTTTCTTGTAAAGTGGGTGTGGTCTTGGCTTTTGATTTTCTGAGAACCTTTACCTATTACATCCTTAAAATTTAAAATTATTTCTCTTAATTTTGAGATTATAATGTAATTAAATCACTTTCCCCTTCCCTTTCCTTCCCCCCATCCCAACTCTCCTATACACCTTTATTCCTCACATAGCCTGCTCAGTCTGTATAATGATACTTATGTATGCAGCAGAGTCCGTTGCTGTTGTTCCCTTTGTGGGCAGGGGCCAAGTAGGCGAAAATCAAACCACACACACTCCGGAGAATGTCGAAACAACAAGCTCAGTTTATTCAGGAAGAGGCAAGCCTTATATACCCTCCACCCCACCCTGGGGGGAGGTCTGATGAATATGCATCTGCTGGTGTGACATAGCTGCCTCTCATTGGTCCAGGTCATCTCCAGATCATGTCTCAGCTGCTGTTCCTAAGACCATCAGTCAGACCCAGGCTGCCTCTCAGAAAGTATCTTTTTTACTTGTTTGGGCCAGATGGCCCACAAGCCTGTTAGAGATGAGTCATCCCACATATGTATCTTTTCAGGGCTGACCTTTTAGCCTTGGACAACCAGCTGGTGTGCTCCTCCCAGTCCCAGCATTCCTAGGTTACACACACACACACACACACACACACACACACACACACACAAATGTAAGGAACATTACACCTCTATTTTGCAAGGCAGCATTTTAACGTTCTACAAAGAGATTGAAAGTGCTGAAAGATCGAATGTGGGGACACTTGAAAGAGTTAAACAGAAGGAAACTTTCAGTGCATAGTGAGTGAGGAATGGACTGGTCTACAGGTGCCATTATACAACTGCCTTTTGCTTTCTAGTCAGCCTAATGTAGTTCACATAGTTTCAATCAGTGCTTCTCAACCTTCCTAAAGCTGAGACTCTTCAATACAGTTCCTCATGTGGTGGTGACCCCAACCATCAAATGATTTTTGTTGCTACTTCATAGTAGTAACTTATGAACTTCATAATTTTACTACTATTATGAATCATAATATGTGTGTGTGTGTGTGTGTGTGTGTGTGTGTGTGTGTGTGTTTTCTAATGGCCTAAGGCGACCACTGTAAAAGTATCCTTCAATCCCCAAGAGGGTTGCCTACCCACACGATAAGAACCACTGTAAGCTATCAACACAGATCAAAACCTATTTTTAAACAGAGTATACACAATATGGAGGGGGGATCCTTTAGTTTTAACAGAGGTGGGAAGTGATTTTGGAGAACTAAATGGAAAAATAATATTTTATAGCTGCATGTATTTAAGTAAAAATATCTATACATAGATAAGCAATGCATAATTATTCTAATATTTTACTATCATTAAATATAAAAAACATCACAAATGCCTGACAGTAGAGTTGTGATTAAATGAGTTCTTGTATATATCTATGCAATAGTTTAGAGTTGAAATGTCTCCCAAAGTCCATGTATTAAAGGTTTGGTCCCCAGATTACGGCTGTGTAGGGAGGCAGTCCACCTCTTGGGAGGGCGGCCCCACTTGGAGATGTTAAATCACATTGGCATGCTCTCAGGTCTCAGACCATTTTTTTTTTCTCTCTTTATCCAACACTCTTTTTCCGGGCATCAGTGAAGAGGGATTGCTCCATTGTGAATCCCCACTACAATCTGTGATAGGCTGACCTTACAGTCCACAAGCCAATAGGCAAACTCTCCATGGACTAAAACCTCTGAAAAGGCAGGCTTTCTGACTTCTCTTTCTAGTTAATTATCTCTGATAATTTGTCACAGTGATGGAAACCTAGTATACACAATCTACATTATGGCATTTTACACATACTATATTATCTGTATGTAAACTAAATCAAAAGACTTTTGAAATATCTATGAATGAATAATCATAAAGAAAATAACTGTTGCTTCACATCGGAGAGCAAAGATTTCTACAAATAATTTTAATTGTTCTATGGGCATTTATTTCCACGTTATTGACCAATGTGAAAGAAGAAGAAAAAAAAAAAAACAAGCAAGCAAGCAAAATCTTTGAGAAGTAGAAAGAGTAAACATTTCATGTCACTGCGTCCTAGATGGTCATGATTTTAAAACGTTTCTTTAGCAGAGGCCAAATTCAGTCTCATAAATGCCCTTTAATTTTCATTATTGTTATCAGCCCTGTTTATTACACCCAGGAAATCAACAGCTGTTTTGTGGTTTTTTTTTTCTTTTTTTTTTTCATTTTGTTTTTTACAACCTAGGTACCTGAATGTTGAAACCAGATAATAGAAATTACAATGGTTATAGGTAGTCACCATTCTTATCATTATATAGAGGTCATTGAACACTAACTATGGAATAAATTCCATGGGACTGCAGTGAGAATTCTCCATTATAACCATTGAATGTGGATAAGAAGAAACTGAAGATTGAGGTGAGCATCTGAGGTCATTGGCTTGATTTCAGGGTTCATGCATCTGTTTACCTGTGTCAAAGATGTATTAGAATCACAGTTACAGTCACAGGACCTCTTGTCTAGCTTATCCATTGCCTCATGCATATTAGTGGATGATACTACCTAATGTGTCCTTTCCACCCAGCACTTTACTAATTTAAAACTTCACTAAGGAAATCTAGTGCAGTGGAAACTCCCTGGAGTGTATGAGGGTGACCTTAGCTAAACCTCCTAGTAATGGGAGATACAGGAGCTTGAGTTGGCCATCTTCTGTAAACAGGCAAGGTTTCCAGTGGTGGGACTGGGGCATCAGCCCAGCCACAAAACCATGGGTGTACAATTTGCCCTGCCTGCAAGATATGCTGGGGTAATGATGGTAAAGAATTTGTAGGAGTGACCAACCAAGGACTGGTCTTACTTGAGGCCAACACTGAGAGGGAGCCCGTGTCTTATACTGTCAAGAGAGCCAGGAACCAGAGACTGGGTAGGCCAGAGACCTAGGATGGAGCCAAACACAAATGGAATAAAAGTCAATGGAATGATTGCTAATGATATTCTGTTATACTCATAGATTGGTGTCTAGCCCAGTCGTCATCAGAGAGGCTTCATCCAGCATCTGGTGGGAGCAGATGCAGAGACACATAGTCAAATATTAGGAGGCTCAGGGAATCCCAAGGAAGAAGGGGAGGAAGGATTGTAGGAGCCAGGGGGTGGAGCAGAACACAGCCCACAGAATCAACTAAGCAGGGCTCATAGGGCCTCATAGACACTGAAGCTACAAACGTGGAGCTTGTATGGGTCTGAGCTAGGTCATGTATGTTATGATTGTGTAACTTGTTGTACTTGTAGGAGTCCTAGCAGTGGGAGTGAGGGTGTCTCTGGCTCTTTTGCCTGCTCTCAGGACCCTTTTCCTCCTACTGGGTTGCCTTGTCCAGCCTTGATATGAAGGTTGGTGTCTAGTCTTATTGAGACTTGTTGTGCCTTGTTTAGTTAGTATCCCTGGGAGAGCTGCTCTTCTCTGAAGGGAAAAGGAGGAGTGAATCTGTGGGAGAGGCAAAGTGGGGGGAAGGGACTGGGAGGAGTTAAGGGAGGGGAAACTGTGGTTGAGGTATAATGTATGAGAGAATTAAAAAAAAAACTTCACTATGAAGTCATTCTCTGTTTTCTCCCCATGTGATTGTTTCTATTAGACTACTTTTTCATCAGTGAGAAGCCAGTGACAAACCTTCAGAAGCAGGGTAATTATCCAGATTCCAGCCAAAATTCTCCACTTGAATTTTCTTTGATAGAATGAATGCTACTCAGAGCTTTTCAACAAAGATTGAGCTAAGTGCTTGTGAAGGAAGTTTTCTGTGGTTTGGGAACTGCATCTGGGTGTCCGAAGTTCACACACCTTGCTTTTTGTTGTAAATAAAATCAGGTAGCAATGAACTCTGTCCTGTCTTCTAGTCATTTCCAAAACAATGGCTGCCTTGAGAAATTCATTCAGGTTTCCAAAATAAACAAAAATGCAGGAAGTAAAAACAGTGCACACCTTCATGGACCTAGGCCAGAAGCAACAGCAAAACAGGCTTACAAATAGACTGCTCCAAATTTAAAAAGGTTAAATACCGACCATCTGAGGGTCCAGTCCCCCTCCCAACCAAGAACACACTCTATTGCCTAGGGAGATAATCCCCTACACCTGAGGTGCTTGTTGGGTAAGAATTCAAGTAGAACAGTAGGAAATTAATGGGTTCAGCTCTGTTTCAAAGGAAGGGAGGGGAGTTGCTAAGGAAGAGGAAAACTTTCCAGTTTAGAAAAGGACAGTATTTTGATTTTTTTTTCTTACTTTTCTCATCTAATCTGTAGCTGCTTTTCTGACAGAGCAGAATTCTGACCTGTGGCCAGTACAGGAGTGCTACCATTGTTCATGCTGCAGCCTGTCTCAGGATTCTCACTTCAAACTCCAGAGGAAGCTTCAGTGGAAAAAAAAAAGGTATGGTTTGCAAGAAATCGAAGATTGTCTGAGGACATTTAAGAGGTAGCAGGTAAGAAAATGATCTCCTCGTGCCTTAACCCGAAACCCCAATTATATATAATGTGTCTTACTGAGGAAATATAGAACAATTAAAAAGGAGTTGCCAACAATACTCTTCTGCCAAGACTAGTGACCTTTTTAGCATGCTTGAAGGATGATTGCTCTTATTGTTTTATCAAATCAAATGGAACACACTGTTTTTAATTGAGACTTGAGTTCAATCTCATCATTTGGATGATTATTGCCTATTTTAAAATGTATTCAGGAACATTACCAAATCACCTTATTTCTTCCTTTATTTCTTTGGTTAGCTTTATAAATACCAATTGCTTAATATCTTTAGAACATAAATATGCCTTCGAGAGTTTTAAAACTGTGGTTTATTGAATTATAACACTTGTGACTAGCAGGGGCCAAGTTCCAACTGCTAAGAATTTTGCTCAGTTATTTTTCTATTGATAGATAATCAGCTTTTCTGATAAAGTATTTCATGATACTATTGAAATATAGAAACTGGAAGTCTGTACAAACTGACAGTTTCTAGAGAAGATTCCTTTATTTTTTAAGAAACTTAAAAACAAAAACAAATGAAGCATTGAACTTCTTACATATAATATATGGCGATTAATGTTAGATTGATGATAAAATGGAAAAGATAAAAATTTGCCATTTTAAGTCTTCTGTGAACAAATGTTTTAAAGGCTCTCTCATGCAATCACTCTTTCTATTGTGATGGAGGGTATAAGCATAACATAGGTTTCTGGGAGCACAATTGTGTGAGCGGGCATTTGGACAGATGTTCTGCCTCCTTTGGAGAGATTAGAAAATACCACACAATAAAGAGATTTTGAAGTTGGCACCTGACTAAGTCTAGACAATTTATAACCTTCCAGCAGGGAACAAATGGACATTTTTTTTATTTAACAGAAGATATTTCAACTATTCTAGATAGCATATTATTTGTTAGAGAGATGAAAGAAAATATTTTAAGTTGACTTATATTGCGTATTATGCCTGTCTATATTTGCTATCTACACTGTATAATTTAAATTGACACTTGTCTTCTTTCATTTTTGAAATGAGTGGTTCACATGTCTTTTCTAGTGTTTCTCTTTGAAATTTATTTATACATAGTAGTAGAGTATATGGGAGATACTCCTTAGTATATCACACAATTATTTTGAGAGTTGTGTATATTACCACATGGCTGCTGAAGATAGACAAGTTCAGTTCCTGAAATATGCCTGATTCATCTCCACAGTATTATTTACTGGGCCATTATATCCAAGTTACTTGTAGGTAGATATTATGTGCACATGGAACTCATTGGCATTATTCAGATATTGTGAGCCTGAGTGCAGGGGGCCTCTTTTGTGACACATCAGTGCAGTAGGCTTCTGGGCTTTGCAACTGTGGAGGGTGGGGACAAGAAAAAAATATTCACTAACCCCAAGTTTACTTAAGACTCCAGGTCTCACAGGGGTGGGATCAGTCCTGTAGACCCAGGGCTACAGGTTCTCCATGACACAGGGCAGCAACAGGATGTCCAGGGCAAGTCCCAGTAAGGGCTGGCCCTAGCATCCAGCATCGACAGTATAGCAGAGACCAGGGGCCTTGAACCAGACCAATGATTCTTCGGCATGCACACCTGCATGTAAAAATGTATGAATAAAGGGGTTTACTGCGTGATTCACTGTGTCACACTGCAGCTTCCATTATGAGATTTTCCCATTCTCCCTCCCCCCCCATTTTTTCTCTTAAATTTTATCTTGTTTTATTTTATTTTTTTAGGTGGAGATTGGTGGGACTGAAAGCCATGATGTGAAAGACACAAAGAATAAATAAAAAGAAAGTTAGAAAAAAAAAAGACTCCAGTATTCTTTTAATATTAATCTAGTACCATATTTAAAAAAATATTTCTTTTATTCTATTAGATTATAATATAATCACACTTTTCCTTCCCTTTTCTCCCTACAAACCATCCCATATCACCCTCCTTATTCTCTTTAAAATTCATATCTGCTTTTTAGTTGTTGTTACACACACACACACACACACACACACACACACACACTTCTCTCTCACATACACACATACCTAAATACATGATTACAACCTGTTCAGTCTGTATAATATTACTTGTAAGCTGAGAATGGAAGAAGTAGTTTTTCTGAGGGAAGAATGTCCCAGTTGTTTATCAAGTACTGTGTTCTACAAAGTTTAAAATTGTTTACTCAAGTAGCTTTATTTTATTTTATTCTTATTTTATATTATACTTTTTATGAACATTCTTGCTAATCTAAATGTTTATATTTATAATTAGTGTATAAAATCGGTAAGATGGTTTTTATAGTACTTTGCATGACATCAGTACAAAAAAGCAGTATTTCTCTATTCTACGTGTCTCCTGTCAAGGACCAACAATACAGGATATTATTTAGTTGAGTCAATTTTTCAATATTTCGTGCTATTTCTTTTTGTTGCAACTAATTTCTACTCCGCATGCTTTCTGAAACATGAATCATGTAAAGAAATTTCATCCCCAAATGTATTTCTAAAAGGGACTATTTATAATAAATTAGTTTTAAAAGTTGATATTCCAATGTCATCATAAATCAATGCAAAAGGCCCTAATTGATATTAAACAAACTGATAAATATGCCATCACCACATAAATGCAAATATATTATTAATTAATTCAGTGACAGCTCTTGACATTTAAAGGTGATTCCTCCTAATTCACCCAAGACATATCAGCAATGTTTTTAAAGCTGCTTTAAATGAGGAAACTAATAAGCATTTAAGATGTATAGAATAAAAACAGCTTAGAATAAAGTTTTTGAAGTGAAATGTTAGGCAAAAAATGTTGCCTATAAACTCTTTTTTAAAAAAAAAAATATTTATGGTTCTTTGGTAATTTCACATTGCCCATAAACTCTTAAAAGGTAAATAACGGAACCATTTAGTTACTGCCCTGTAATACTTCCCTTTGATTTCTCTTTCTGTAATATCCCCAATTTTCAAGATGCACTTGTGTTTCTATTAGAAGAAATGTCTCTTCATTATCACTCATCGCAACAATCTCTCATCTGAGGTCTTTAGCCTACCTGGCAAGTCAAAACTTAGGCCAGGAAGGTGGCTTCTTACTCGCAGAATGACTGACGGTACTTTAACAAAGAGTCTTTCATTTTTGTGTGCCCATGTTCTTCTACAGTGGGAGCAGTGCCCTGGACCCTTTCTCACCTCACATAAAGAGCTGGTCACATAAGTAACATAAACAAATGCATGTAGCAGGAGTCTTAAAAGTTCTTATCAATAAAATCAAACCTGAGGCCAGTTACTGGGGTGAATGCTGGAAGATCAGAGAAGCAGAATAAGCCACAGCTACCTCACCTTGCCAGTTCCTCAGCTGATCCTGTTTCCTCAGACTGGAAGCTTCTCAGTCCTCATCCAGAATGAATCTCAGCTGAACTGTGCTGCTCAAAACCTAAATACTTAACCAGCCAAATGCTTCTAATTCCTGGTCTCCACGCCTTATATATCTTTCTGTTTTTGCCATCACTCTCTGGGATTAAAGGCGTGAGTCACCATGCTTGGCTGTATCCTTGAACACATGGATTTCTGCCTCTGGAATGCTAGGATTAAAGGTGTGTGCTACCACTGCCTATCCTCTATGTTTAATAATGTGGCTGTTCTGTCTCTGACCCCAGATAAGTTTATTAGGGTGCACAATATTTCGGGGAATACAATACCACCACACACAATATTTCGGGGAATACAATACCACCACAAATGCATGCTTAAAAATTGTGCCCCATGTTTGCTTCATTCAGATACCCTTGTTTAAGAGTGACTATCTTTTTAAATATCACTAATTTTATTATTTAATGATGTGTATGAGTGTTTTCTTTTGGGGATATGAGTATGTGTGAGTGCAGTACCAGAAGACTCCATAAGAGGGTGTTGGATCCCCTGGAGCTACACTTCCAGGTAGCTGTGTGCTGGGACTAGAACTTGAGTCCTCTCCAAAAGCCATCTCTCCAGCCCCAGAAGCAATGGTCATTTGAATGGAATTCATTAATTATTTCAGGTTCCTGCAAAATAATCTTGTTTCGGATACTCTTAAATACATCCTTTGGTTCTACAAGCACTAAGGAGTTTGTTTCCCTCCACATGAATTAAAACAAATACATAAAACCTGCTGTTTTGGCTGCTGCAGCAGGCGAACATGCAGAACGAGATACAGGGGGATTGAGCATTCTTGTTGATACCTACTAATTCCATCCTTGTATCAATACTCTTCACTGTTTACTACATAGGAAATTGTTGATAAGCAACTTTAAAAGAGACTAAGTTATTAGAGCACATATATTTATAGAAAACAACTAAAAAAGTATGGAGTTTAATGAGCTATACATCTGTTTTTCTCTACTACTAAATTCTTATATTAATGTCACATTTTGCAATAATCATTTACCCAACATTGATGCCTCATTATTGACTAAAGACCATGCTTGATTCAGATTTCTTTAGTTTTTACCTAATGCCCCCTTTCTCTATTTCATAACCTTATCTTTGTTTCCACATTATACCTCTCTGCATAGCTCCTTAGAATCCTTCAATTCTGACAGCTGCTCCAGTTGTTCTTTTTTCTTTTGATAATCTTGATATTTTTGTTAGCTACTTCCTAGACTATTCTCTGCAAGACTTTCTCATGATTACATTGGTGGTGTGGATTTTTAAGAGCAGAATTACAAAGATAATGTACCACTCTTGTTTATATCACACTCATCAATCAAATGTTATGTGAAGGTTCTGTTGTCATGGCATCGTTGCTGATATTGAGCATAATTCCTAGCTGGCATAGCTTCTGTTAGGTGGACTCACTGAAAACTACCCTGCTCTACCATTTCCACACAATCATCATACTAGTAAGAAGTCAGCAGTCACTCTCTACCTTAAGTATAGGATACATCCACAAACACTTAGAATTTGTGTTAGTTACTTTTGTTTTGCTTTGACCAAAGTACCTGAAGAATAACTTAAGAGGTGGAAGGGTATGTTTTAGCTCTCCATTTTAGAGCATTTTAGTCCATTGGGGTGTTGGGGAGAACAT
Organism: Peromyscus aztecus; assembly: GCA_902168405.1. Classification (NCBI taxonomy): domain Eukaryota; kingdom Metazoa; phylum Chordata; class Mammalia; order Rodentia; family Cricetidae; genus Peromyscus; species Peromyscus aztecus. The sequence goes on from CABHPQ010199996.1 coordinate 11,647, forward strand.
TCATAGTGTCAGGAATGGATGGTAAATGCTGTCCAAATCTCATTGGTCTAGAAAGCAGAGAATAAATGAGGATTTATGGGTGGGTAAATCCTTCAAAGGCTTATCCTTAAAGACCTACCTCACTAGCTCATTCTAACCTGCTGAAGGTTCTGGAGCTTCCCCGATGATGCTATCAGCTGGGGAACAAGCATCCAAACCACAAGGCAGTGTGTGTGTGTGGGGGGGGGGCACTTCAAGTTGAAATCTTAGTATAATTCATATAAGAAAATCTCACTTAACAAAGGACTTGCTGTATTAAATATGAGGACAAAGGATTCATTTCCCCAGTACTTACATTAAAAACAAAAAAATGCTAGGCATGGTGGCCCTTGCATGCAGTCCCAGAGCTGGGAGTACAGAGACAGGGAGAATCTGGTGGCTCACTGCCCAGTCAGCCTACTCTAATATGTGAGCCCTGGTTCCCAATGAGAGACCTCATCTCAACAATGCAGACATTTCCTGAGGAGAAATGATATTCCGGGTTGGCCTCTGACTCCATGTTCATACATACTTGCACACAGACAGGCATGCATACGCAGCTGCACACCATCACACACACACACACACACACACACACACACACACACACACACACACAC
>CABHPQ010199997.1:0-29358 GCA_902168405.1 Peromyscus aztecus
CACACACACACACACACACACACACACACACACACACACACACACACTCACTACAAAAAAATTAAAAGATAAAAGGAAAAGTTTGAATTTCCCCCTTTAATTTACTTAAAATTTAGTTTATAGTGACATGAACTCTTAAGACATCTTTATAGTACAGTATAATGTAGCATTGCTTTAGTTCACTTCTCAAGTCAGCCCAACACTTATCAGTAGAACTCTTGCAGTTTTGGTAAATCTCCCTTGACTTTTTCAACATGCTTCCTACTTTCTTGCACTAGTAGATGCTTGTGTATTCTGGTCCCAGTTCCAAAGCTTGACACTTTCCCCAGAAAACCTGGGTCCTTTTATTGGAGAATGGTTTTAGAAACCAATATTTAGACAAGACTTGTAATTTTGCTACTTGAGGTGTTGGCAAAAGTTTGGGACAACTGTATACTCTACTACAAATGAAAACAAATAAAACAAAACAAAAAAGAAAGAAAAACAAATGCATTTCTTACTTATGGTGATATTTTATTTGTACTGAAATGTGATTTTATTTGTATGTTAATAAATAAAGTTGCTCGGGGGTCAGAGCTGTTAGAGCCATAGCAAAAGCTGGGCGGTGGTGGTACATGCCTTTAATCCCAGCACTTGGTAGGCAGAGCTAGGTAGATCTCTGTGTGGTCAAGGATACAGCCAGCATTGGAGACACACGCCTTTAATCCCAATACCAACCATAGAAGACCTGGATGTCTGTACAGACAGGCAGTGATGAGACGGTCATGTGGTTGGGATTACAACCAATGAAAAGGCAGAACAGAATGTCTATATAAAGACAAACATACAGGAAGTAGGTCTCTCTTGGCTGAAGAGGATCGCTGAAGCAGGAAGGGTAAGGCTCTTAGCTCTGACCTCTTGGGCTTTTATCTTTACATTGGCTCTGTGTTTCTTATTTAATAAGACGGTTACTTCTACACTCACTTTCTGCTATTTCCTCACTGCCACCCTAACATAGATTCATGCACACCAATAGCCACATGTAGTCAAATCCAAGCATGTCTGACACATTCCACTTGTAGCTTCTTGAGAAATTATGATGTCCTCACCTTCTACATAACAGTTTCTTTTCCCTGGCAGCTCCATCTCAGGGCTCTTGCCATATACTACACTGTTGTTAACCTTCAGCTATTTCAATTCCAAAAGGGCTGGCTCAAAGTTTTCTCCTTTTCTGATAAAACTGTGCTTTTGAAGACTATCTATAAACTTGTCAACCACATTCATATCTTTGGTTGAAGACTTTCCCCAAGGTCCAGAGTCATATATCCAAATGTCTTCTTAGTATGTCAACTTTAGGCCTCAGATGCATCTCAGACCTGACATTCCTAAGCATTTGGGATGATTTTTCTCCTGACCCAGTCTTCAGTACCCTACAAAAGAGCATCACTATGTGAAGTGAAGAACTGTAATTCAGTTCTCTCTCTGCAAAAAGCTTGTGAGCTTTAAGTGCCTTCAAATTAGATTTGGAACAAATTCTAATTCCTTGCTCTGACTCCTAACTTCTTCGTCATTTTCCAATCCAATCACGGGATTGAACCAAGGGGTCCTTTTCTGATTTCCAAGCCAAGTTTTTCCTGTCTGTGAGCTTTTTAACTAACTCTCTGCTCTGCCTGAAATGCCATCTTCCAGATACAAAAAAATCAGGCATGACAGATTCCTTCTTAATTTGAAATCTGGCACTAAGTATGCCTCATCAAGGAAAAATTCTGTGATTATCTTTCTTCTATCACATCATTTGAGATATTTCATTTTTAACTTTTAAAATGAGTACTTGGAAAAGCTCATGCCTACTTTCCATTGGTCTCTTTGTATGTCAATGTGTCACACTAGAGTGAAAGGCTACAAAGATAGGGACTTCTAATTATTTACTCATGACTACCCAAACCTTAGCATAGTGCCTAGGATATATTGTACACATGTTTTGACTATTATTTAAAGGATGAACAAATGCAGACTGAAGAGACTGTCACTTGTCACCATCGAAATTAATTGAAGGGATTGGAGAGATGGCTAAGTGGTTAAGAGTACTTGCTGTTCTTCCAGGGGATCTTAGTTTGGTCCCCAACACTCATGTTAGACAGCTCACTACCTCCTGTAGCTACAGATCAAGGGAACCAATACCTATAACCTCCATAGGCACCTCCATGCACAGGTGCATATTTACAAGTAGACAAACATGCACGTAATTAAAAAGGAAATAAATCTGTAAAAAAAAGGAATTAAAAATCTGTCATGCTAATTACTAAAATTGATTTTGACATGCTTGTTCCATATCTTGAAAAAGTCAAATACATTCACTAAAATAAATAAGCTGGAAACAAATAAAAAAAGAGTCATATATTCATAATAAAAATATAAGAAACATTTTAGCCAAATAAATATGTAAATGAGGGTAATTTATAAATAAGCATTCTGTCCTGGAAATTGAAATCCAGTACCTTACCAAAGGTGCAATGCTGACACCTGAAATATTTTTATCAACTTGCTGTCCATGGCTTGAGTCTCCATGATAACTAAGTCTTTGGCTTAAGGAGGAAGACCTCTTTTCTTAGGAAATGACCCAATTAGACTTACTATTGCTATGATGAAACACCATGACTAAAAGTTGGGGAGGAAAGTGTTTATTCGGCTTACACTTCCACAGAACTGTTTATCATTGAAGGAAGTCAGGACAGGAACTCAAGCAGGAACCTAGAGGCAGGAGCTGATGCAGAGGCCATGGAGGGGTGCTAATTACTGGCTTGCTCCACAAGGCTTGGTCAGCCTGCTTTCTTATAGAACCCAGAACCACCATCCCAGGAATGGAACCACCCACAGTGGTTCCATCAATCACTAAATAAGAAAATGCCCTAGAAGAATGCATAAAGTCTGATCTTGTGGAGACATTTTCTTAATTGAGGTTTTCTCCTCTCAGATGACTTCCACTTATGTCAAATTAACCTAAAACTACCCAGCACAGGAAGGTATACTGTCTAACTTTGAACCAAACCAGTTAGCTAGAGGCACACCACGTGACAAAAACATTGCCTGGATTGAAGGAGAGACCCAAGTTCAAGTTGCTTTAGTTATAAATTGGTGTTGGATTGAGTTGCTTTCCACCAAATTACCACATCTTTTCTGTAAAGTGGAAATGTACCAAGGCTGTGAGGACAGCAATGCTTTCTGTTATCACCCTGTTTATTTATGTTAATATTCACAACCATTCTATGCATGAAACACTGTGGGTTCTGTAGATTAGCATTCAATATAATCCAGTGTCTATGCCATTCCTATCTGTTGCCATCATTCTCACTTCTGAAATACAGGATTCCAACTGTGAAAGGAAATGGTTGGGTAAGGTAGAGCTGTCTCTACCCCAGAGGAAGCATTACCTGTTAATGTCATTACCATGTGTCCTTTGACAGCCAACTTGGCTGTAACTTCTTATTATGTGGTACATTTCATGTGTTATTGTTGTTACTATAATATTAGATTCCCATAATTACATAACTCTCTTATTCATTCTTTTTCATCAACTAACATTATTCTTTATATTTGACACCCCAAATTTTCCACCTTCTTAGTCATAACAACATCTTCAGTGTCATTCTATAGATGATAGAATTTCTTTCTGGTATGTTAAAATATTCCAACATTGAATGTAGGACATAATTACACAATTGTGAATACATGGACACTGACTTGTTCAGTTAAATTCAGCAAACAGAATGGTGTGTGAAATGCTATTCAGTAAAGCAATTAATACAACATTTTGAATAATCCTTTTATGTTAATCTAATACATACATTCAGTACATACTGGGTACAAATATGGGGAAAACACAAAATTTCTGATTAAAAATTTGAATACCTAAGTATGCAAAGACAATGATGCATTTTACTTGTAAGAAAAGTAAGCTGGATTTTTCCAAGTTTTTAAATGCTACTTCTATGACTCAGTGAAATACCTTGCATTTTCAGAACATCACAACTTTCTCATTGTAGAATGCTTGGCCTATTCCCATTTAGGGATATAAACATAAACTCAAGAAACTTTGTCTAAATAAGTCACTGTTTCTTCTCTGAGGTAGTAGCAATTTGCAAGCTAATCTAAGCCACTCCTGTAGGATGACCTCTTGTTCTGAATGTTGACTCAGCCACTTCTATGGGCAAACCTTGTCACTCCACAGAAAATGAAGAAGAATGAGCAAGCAGGAACAGAAAATTTCACTTTAGCCCCCCTGCAGCACCACATGCCTACATTCCTTTTAAAATAAATTTTATATATTTTCTGTCTGATTCAAGAACTCAAAGAGGTCTCAATGAATAAATAGTCATGATTTTATTGCAAAAATGCCTGTTACTTTTTGAAAAATTGATTAACCCCTTTGGAATATCTTTCTTACTTTGGTAATGCATTCATCAAACTTGTTAAAGCAATGCATGCTAATTACATACATTTTCATTGTTTGATTCTGCAATTTTCTACACTTTGCATTTTATAGAGAGTAAAATTTTCCTCCCATTTTTATACTTTGTCAATAGCTGCTGAAACTCTTTTAAAAATTTTCTATTTTGTTTTGTTTTGTTTTGTTTTTCAAGACAGGGTTTCTCTGTGTAGCTTTGTGACTTTCCTGGATCTCGCTCTGTAGACCAGGCTGGCCTCGAACTCACAGAGATCTGCCTAGGCTCACAACCAAAAATTTTCTATTTTAAAAGATTATTTTATAGCATGTGTGACTTGTATGTGAACATTGGTTGAGTGACCAGGTACAGGCTGATAAAAGGAAATTAAAAAATAATTCATGACTTGAGTTTCATACATACCTAAATATGTTTCTGATCAAATCCACCTCCACTCCTTCCCACCTACCTGCTCCCACATCAGCCCAGCACTTCCCATTTCTACTTCATGTGTTCTTGTCTAAAGCCAGCCAATCTCACATACCATCAGCATTGATGATATTCTTAATTAATGTCCAGAGAATTACTAAATGTATTAATAGCAGTACACATTAGCCTACCATTCAAAATATTTGGATTCAAAACTTCCCTGACCTTTCACTCCCATGGTGAAACTAGGTTAGTACAAAAGTCAACTGTACATCTGAACCAAGCTTTTTAGTATACTAGAAGGAGTTCACATTTTGTGATTAGAGATGAGTGTGTTCAAGAACAAAAACAATTGAGCAACCCTCCCCTCTTTTAGTTTGGGGTCACAAGGAAAGCATTTAACTCCTTAAAGCACACATTCATAATGCTGAAAACTGTTTTTACCTTGAGACATTACTCATATAGAGCACAACATGAAGTTTGTTTCAAAATTGTTTTCATTCTGTTAAATTCACTGAGTATTTTTGGAGAAAAAAAGTACGTAAGAAAAGGGAACTAACTAAATACAGCAGCTGTTGAAAGTATACACGTGAGGAAAGTAGCAAGGGTGACGAAGTGTGATGGCACAGGCCTGCCTTCCCTGCCCTTGAGAGGCTGAGGCAGCAAGATCACAAGTTTGAGGCCAGCCTGAGCTACATATCAAGGGGACGCCAGCCTGAGCTACCCGGATGTGAAAGCTGAGGACACTCTGTGATGGTGTGAAGGAAGAAAAGAATATTCAGGTGCCATTTTCATCTTATCAGATATCTGTTGTACAGTTCAAAATGTGCCACACAAGGACTGGGGATGTATCTCTGCTGGTAGAGTGCCTAGCATTCACAAAGCCCTGAGTTCAAGCACTGTATAATGGGCGTGGTAATGTACACTGGAATTCCAGCACCAGAGAGGTGGAGGCAGAAGGCCGAGAAGCTCAAGGTAACCCTTATCCTCAGATATGTAGCCAGTTTGAGAATGACTTAGTCTAAATAAGAGTCTGTCTCCAAGGCATGGGGTGGGAGGGACTGAAAAGATGATTGCAAGCACGAACTGCTCTTGCAGAGGAACCGAGTTTAGTCCCTAGCATCAGAGTAGGGCAGGCTCCCCACTGCCTGTCACTTCAGCTCTGAGGGATCTGATGCTCTCTTCTGGTCTCTGACAGCACCTGTATTATACACACCCCTCTACACACAACCATGCACAGGATCAAAAACATGTCTTTAAAAATTTGCTACATCAAGATCACATGGTTTAAATTTTATTTCTAGGTTATGTTCTACTCTGAGTCGAGTACAATTCTTTTACAATTTTTAATTTTTTTGTTTAATGCTTGAGAATTTTATACATGTGTACCATAGGTTTTGATCAAATCCTCCCCACAATCCATCCCTGCCAAGTCTTCCTATACATACCCCTAAGTTAGGATTTCATTGATGTGATGAGACACCATGACATGACAACTCTTTTTTTGTTGTTCTTTTTTTTTTCTTTATTAAGAAATTTTCTACTTGCTCCTCATGCTATCCACAGACCCCCTCTCCTCCCTCCTCCCACCCACCAGCCCTCTTTCCCAAGCCACCCCGCATCACCACATCCCCCAAATCGAGGTCTCCCATGGGGGGTCAGCAGAGCCCAGCACACTGAGCCTAGGCAGGTCCAAGCCCCTTCCCACTGCACCAAGGCTGTGCAAGGTGTCACACCACAGGCACTGGATTCCCAGAAGCTTGCCCATGCACCAAGGACAGATCCCGATCCCCCTACCTGGGTGCCCCCGAAACAGTTCGAGCCAAACAACCGTCTCCGTGTCCAGAGGGCCCAGTCCAGTCCCATGGGGGCTCCACCAGTCCACAGTTCATGGGTTTCTACTAGTGTGGCCAGTCATCTCTGCCCGTCCTCCCATCATGATCTCGACGTCCCTCGCTTGCAGTATCTCTCCTCTCTCTCATCAATTGGATTCCTGGAACTCAGCCTGGTGCCTGGCTATGGATCTCTGTATCTGCCTCCATCTGTCACTGGACAAAGGCTCTATGATGACAGCTAGGTTATTTGCTAGGCTGGTCACCAGAGCAGACGTGTCCAGGCATCCTCTGGACCACTGCCAGCAGACCAAGGTGGGGTCAACCCTGTGGATTCCTGAGAGCCTCCCCAGCACCCTGCTTCTTCCTATTCCCATGATGTCCTCATCTATCGACATGACAACTCTTATAAAGGAAAGCATTTAATTGGGGCTGTTTACAGTTCGGAGTTCATGTCAGCATGATGGGGAAGCATGATTTTAGGCAGGCAGTCATGGTACTGAAGAGGTTTCTAAGAGTTATACATCCAGAGGCCAGCAACAGGAACAGAGAGTGACACTGGGCTTGGCTTGGACATCTGAAACCTCAAAATCCATCCTCAATGAAAGATTTCCTCCAACAAGGCCACACCTATTCCAACAAGGCCACACCTACTCCAAGGCCATACCTACTCCAAAAAAGCCACACCTACTCCAACAAGACTACACCCCCTAATATTACAACAAGTCTTCGTTTCTTTTCTTTTCTTTTCTCTTCTTTTCTATTCTTTTCTCTTCTCTTCTTTTTTTAAAGATTTATTTATTTATTAATGTATACAGTGTTCTGGCTGCATGTTTGCCTGAAGGCCAGAAGAGGGCACCAGATCTCATTACAGATGGTTGTGAGCCACCATGCGGTTGCTGGATATTGAACTCAGGACCTTTGGAAGAGCAGCCAGTACTCTTAACCCCTGAGCCATCTCTCCAGCATTTCTTATGGGCCTATGGGAGCCAATTTGTTTTTCTATTCTGATTATTTTAATGTATTTAATAGTAGGAAATATATTTTTAAAAATCAATTTATTTTTCCCCCAAAACTAAGTATATGTAATAGTAGGAATGAAAGCTAAAAAGCTATTGATTAGTAATGATGGTATTTTTTCTCCATCATTTTTTTTTAATTTAAGAAATTTTGTTTTCGTTTTACATACCAACCACAGATTCCCCCTCTCATCCCTCCTCCTGCTCCCAACCAGTCTTCCCCTCCACTTTCTACCCCCAATCCCCTCCTCCAAAAGGGTAAGGGCTTCCATGGGTAGTCATCAAAGCCTGGTGCATTCAGTTGAGGCAGGACTAAGCCCCTCTCTGCTGCATCAAGGCTGGGCAAGGCATCCCATCCTAGGTAAAGGGCTCCAAAAAGCCAGTTCATGCACCTGGGAGAGATCCTAATTATGGGAGCCATTTTTATTCAAACCACTACACCTACCAACTACATTTCCCTTCCAATTTCCTGTACTCTATTTTATTTTAGTACATTGAGTCCACTTAGCATGGCCATTAAGCACATGGGTGTAGAGTCATCCACTGGAACAGAGACTGCCTAGTAGTACCCCTACCCATGAAGAAAACTGCTGTAAGCTTTGTAAACCACCATTTATTACCAGGCGATGCTCTACTAGGGGGATTCTTCCTGAACCCCTCCTTCACTCCAGCAGGAGTACATTCCTTAACTTCTCAGAAGTTTTTCTTTTCAATATACAGAATAAAAACATATGAACAAGGGGCATCGAGATCACAATGGGGAAACCTACAGAGACAACCAAACCAAACTAGTGGGACTTATGAACTTTAGACCAACACCTGTGGAGCCCCCAGGGGACTGGACTAGGCCCTCTGCATAGTGAGATAGTTGTGCAACTTGATCTGCTTAAGCCCCCCCCCCCCCCCCCACAGTAGGATCAGAATCCATCCCTGGTGCATGAGCAGGCTCTTTGGAGCTGACTACCTATGTGCTCCCTGCACAGCCTTGAGGCAGGGAGAGGGGCTCAGACCTGCCTCTACTAAATGTACTTCCCCATAGGAGGCATTACCTTCTTATAGGAGGGAATTGGGGATGGGTTGGGAGGGGGAGGCTGAAGGGGCAGGAGAAGGGAAGAGGGGGATCTTTGATTGGTATGTAAAATGAATAAAAAAATTTTCTTAATAAAAAAATATGAAATTATATGTGTGAGAATCAGAACTAAGTAACATGATTGCCATCATAGTTTAGGGCCTGAAATAGAGACTTAGCAATGACTAGAAAATATACTGAACCTTTAAAAAATGTACAGAATTCTTTTCTTTTTCTTAAAAAAATCCTTAATGAGTAGAATTAGAAAGCACAAGTAGCTTTAAGCTTATGCCATGTAAGTTTGATTAGTTAAATGGGTGTTTAGTTATTTTTCCATTAAGAGATTGACATTTCATCATGGTTACAAGAGAGCCAAACACCCACTTAGAAGTCTCCTGGGGTCTTTTCACTTTACAAATGTGTTAAATTTGGTTTCAGACATTTGGAGGACTCCAAAACTAGTTTCCGTCAACCAAAACATCTCAAACTGAGCTATCCCCTCTGGTTTAGTATTTTCTTTCTAGGCAAAGAAAACTCCTCTCAAGCTGTTAAACAAGATAATTAGAACCAGGTAGCCAGAACTGGGCTGATAATAGGCATGGGAATTTTCCAAGGGCACCTATGTCAAAGACTTTATGTAATACAGGTCCAGGGCTTGTGAAAAGCTGCACAAAGCAGAGTGTTGCCACTTTGGATCCCTGAAGAGTTCAGTCTTTCTCAACATGAATGAAGTGTCTGGCGCACAATCCTCCACTGCGTTTCTAAGCAAAACATTGAAGTGGTTGCTGTCGGTTCGCTTCTTATATCTTCACAGTTAGAGACTTGAAAAAGCAAAAGCAAAAGCAATGAATGCCAAGCCTTTTAACATTACACATCCAGAACGGTACCATGGGAATTCTCCATCCAAAAGATAGAAAAGCATGACAGTTAAAATATTATGTAAATCAGTGCTTCTCAAGGGAAGGAGAAAACATTCAATAATAGAAGCATGTCACTCTGGAATAATTTATTTTTGATTATTAACACCTAATACTAGTAAGGCTTTGCAAAAAGTTTCAACAGATAAAGAAATAAAATGCTCATAGGTTACCTGCTACTTTTTTATCAGTGCACCCACTGATATAAAAAATGATTGTGCTTACCAATATATGGGTAGACCATGTGGCCATGGATCCCACAACAGCAGCATGTCCTTAGAAATAGGCTTCTGGGCTTCAGGTAGGCTCTGAAAATGTCTCTAATCTTTTTCTCTTTCTTCTTTGGTGATGAAAGAGTTAAAAGATTTAACATTCTTTCAACCATTTCTGAGGAGAAAGAAGTAGGGTGTGAAATGAGATGCATTTAAATTAAATCCTTTGGTGACACTGCCATTCTCTAACTACCTCACTCCATGCTATTTCCTATTATTTCTCAGCCCCAAACACAGCCCAGAAGATTATGGCTCTGAAAGTGAGATTTGAAGCTTCATGGTTTTCATCTTAGACCTGTCTTTTTCTCACTAAATATATCCTGTGAACCCTGACAAATCATTTAGCAATACTGAAGTTTCCTATTACCAAATTTAAAGATTCTTTATACTTCTGTGATATACAAATATTCAAAACTTGCTGTCACTGATGCTTCTAAGAAAATTTATCCATTTTGGTCAAGTAATCGAGTTCTTATGCTTCTGTAAATGAAGAAGAATAGGTAAAGGAAAGCTATTGTTGTAGGCATGCTCAATAGGTCCAGCAAAATTTAATGGGAAGTAAATATGACTAAAATTGATTTCCAGTTCTGGCAAAGACAGAGTTATGGACAACCTACATTTATTCCAACCACTACCCAGTATATTGATAGATAAAATTTATGAAGCAGCTATTTGCAGGCAATAGAAAACAAAAAGAAAGAAAATATATGACAGGAGCTCTGTATGTGCCCTGAATGGAGTCTGTGTGGGGCATTTTCTAGACAGTCATGGGGCAGTGGCAGCCAGAAAGCCATTTTCTCATTAGGGAGAATAAGGAAATGAGAGTTCAGGGTTACTGAATCAGCAGAGGGTTGTAGGCAAAGAAAGAGGCACAGAGACCCACATAGTGATTTCCCTTGGCCTCAGACTAAACACTAATTTATATATGTGGGATGAGATTCCATGATGACTGACTCAAACTAGCTTTCTTTATGGACCAATCAGAGTTCAAAAAAAATGGGAATTCAGATAATATCATATGAAAACGTATTGTCAAGTGGTTCAATTAGAATCTCAGCAACTCTACTTATGAATAGAGCCCACGTGTTCTTAGAGAAAAACTCACTTTATATCATTGCTAACAAAACTCCCAAACTAACTTGAATGCAATACAATTTATTTAAAGTAAATTCTTGAGAGATAAAACATGAAAGGTTTTCAAAAGTCAATTCAGATTCTCAAAGGCATAGCATTCACTTTGCACATGCCTGTAATCCCAGTATTTGAAAAGCTGAGGCAGAAAAAGCAGGGGATCAAGTCCAACCTAGGTTATGCTGTGAGATCCTGTTTGTACACAACAAAATTGTAACCTATGACAAGCAGAACAGTTAACAGAAAACCAACAACCCTGAATTAATGATCACACTGTTGTAGGAATTATGAAAGGATTATCTCAACTGTGTAAATGTGTTCAGTGAAGGAACAGAAAGAAATGGATATAATGAAAAGACAGTCAGAAAATCTATATAGAAACAGAGAACACTCTGGATATATGGAATGTCTCCATATAACGAGCAAAGCAAAACCCAAACAGTATAATTCACAATGACATAAAGAGACAAACCTGAATACAATATTGTTAAAATTTCAAATTAAGAGAGAATTTAAGAACTTAAAGGAGTCCAGAGACCATGAATTAAAGAGAGAAGCAAGGGCAGTACACATAGAGGGGTTGAAAGGAAGAAAAAGGAGGAAATGAACTAACTGTATTTTTAGTTAAAAATAAATAAAATTAAGGAGGACCCAAAACAAACAAAGGACTAATAATAAAGATGGTTTGAAAGGATTCATCAGAACTGTGTAAGTATAATGTTAAAAAGAACTTAAATCATTCAAAGTAAGTATTCATACTTGAGATTTATAGAGGGTAGTGTTGTTGATAATGAGCAAATCAGGACCTTTTCAGTCAAGGACTCACCGATTGTAACATCAGCAGAAGGGAAGCAGAGAAGCATGAAAGGCAAACACTTCAGGTTAGAGGAAGGTGATTTCTGCCTTTGTGATGTCCATGTAAAAATGGACAAAGGAAACAGGAATGCAGGCATGTGCATGTGGAGAGGGGCTCTGTTTCTTTTTAAACAATATTTTAAAGAATGATTGGCTGTTTAGAGGAGAATAATAACAGTGTTATTGGAATTGATAATGAGTATAGAATCAGAATTAAAAATATCTGAAACACCCAAAGATGGTTAGAAATTGAGATTTGTTATTTTAGTCTTCTGTTATGGGTCTGGGGTCATTCAGAGATTCACCAATCTAACTATTAATAATATTTTTAACAAATAAGTGGCTTCATTTAATAATGACCAGGACCATGGATACTGGCCAGGTCCATATCCAAGATCCTCGTTCAGAGTTATGTGCCAAATTACATTAGTCAAGAGCTTATAAAGGCAAACCCCACAAAGCTATGTACTTCCCACCTTCATCCAATCAGAGGCAAGCATATATCCTGATGTACTTCCTGCCTACTTCCCTCCTGCCTATGTATGATTAAGTAAACATCCTGTACATTTGGGACAACCAACCTTGTACACGAACAATAGCCCCCAGCATTCCAAGAAGTTATCTGTCCTTGGGCAAGCTGGGCTTACAAGTTAGAGGCATTTTTGTTTTTTAGATCTCTTAACACAGTAATTTAAACTAAAAACTGATGTTACTCATCACACTTCCTTTATACATGAAGTGGTAAATTTGCATCAAGAAGGACTATAAATGTTAACACTGAATAATCCCTAGATACAAAGTTATAAGTAAAAATAAAAGATAATGCTAAGTGAATATCTGGGTTGGAATATCTGGATGGATCAGTCAGTAAAATGTTTGCCATACAAGCCTGAGGACCTGAGGGCAGGTTCCCAGCACCCACTATGAGCTGAGATCAGTGGCATAGACCTGTAGTATCAGTGCTGGGGAGTCAGAGACAGATAGATCTCGAAGGCTCCTTAGTCAAGAGCTGAGCTGAATTGGTGAACTATGCATTCAGAGAGAGAGAGAGAGAGAGAGAGAGAGAGAGAGAGAGAGAGAGAGACTCTGTTTGAAAAATTATGGTGGTGAGAAATAGAGAGATACCAAAGTCAATATCTGGCCTCCACATACAATGTGCACGTCCCCCCCCCCAACACACATATACACACATACATACAATACACAAACTGAAAAGAAGAGAACAACAGCAACAAAATACAGTCAACCCAGAAGAATCAGATGGGTGGGGAAAGAACAGATAAGAGAACAATTAATTTCAAAACATTGTATTCAGGGAGTCATAAGCAAGCATTGTGTTACATGTCTGTTGATTAAAAGTCCAATTTATTTTATTTTATTTTTTATAAATATTTTTATTTTATAATTAATTTAATTTTACATATCAGCCACGGATTACCCTGTCCTCCCTCCTCCCATCCCTCAGCCTCCCCCCCCAATCCACCCTTCCTTCCCACCTCCTCCAAGGCAAGGTCTCCCCTGGGGAGTCAGCCCAGCCTGGTAGATTTAGTTGAGGCAGGTCCAGTCCCCTCCTCCCTGCACCAGGGCTGAGCAAAGTGTCTCAGCATAGGCCCTGGGTTCCAAAAAGCCAGCTTATGCACCAAGGACAGGTCCTGGTCCCACTGCCTGGGGGCCTTTTAAACAGTTCAAGCTCATCAACTGTCTCACTTATCTAGAGGGCCTGATCCAGTTCAATGGGGGCTCCTCAGCTATTGGTTCACAGTTCATGTGTTTCTGATAGTTTGGCTATTTGTCCCTGTGCTTTTTCCAATCATAGTCTCGAGATCTCTTGCTCATATAATCCCTCCTCTCTCTCTCGCCGTTTGGACACCTGAAGCTCCCCCTGGGATTTGGCTGTGGATCTCTGCATCTGCTTCAAGGAAAGAGACACCATGATAAATGAAGACACCATGGGAATAGGAAGAAGCAGAGTGCTAGAAAGGTCCCCAGAAATCCACAAAGATACCTCCACTATATAGACTACTGGCAATGGTCAAGAGAGTGCCTGAGCTGACCTACTCTGGTGATCGGATGGCCGAACACCCTAACTGTCATGATAGAACTCTCATCCAGTGACTGGTGATAAAGTTCAATTTAAAGAGACCTTCAGACTGAAAAAGAAACTGAGGACGAACTGTTTGATCTTTCCCAATGGTGCCCTCTACCCACCAGTAGGCAGCTTTAGGGAAAGCACTGGAGACAATAGGAACTGTGCCTGTAACATTCAGAATGGTTGGCCTCAAGAGGAGACTCATACCAGTAAAGGAAAGGGAGATGGGCTTGAAAGGTGGCTCACCGATAAGAGCATGTGCTACTCTTCCAGAGGACTTGAGTTCGAATCCTAGCACCCATGTTAGGTGGTTCTTGCACACACACACACACACACACACACACACACACACCCCACTCAAATGATTCAAAAAGTGTTTAAAGATAAGAAGAACATTTCATAATACAGACTAATTCATATGAAGACATTATCCCCTCAGTTAGTAATTTGAGGGAAGAATCAGAATTTCAGGAAGAAGTACACCAAGATTTAAATAAAGCTAAGAACCTAAATAACTTGGAGCTAAACAGAGAGCAATGAAAGCAGAAAATGTTGAGAAATGGAAGAGGTTTACTGATTTTAAGGGAAGAACTTCTAATGGAAACACAGTGTATGGGTAGACAAAGCTTCCCTCAGAAGACATTAGTTATTAAATAAATGCCCCAGCCTCAGATGTGGGATGCTTCTCTGAAGAATATTCTTCAGGAAAGCCCTAGGGGCCTTCAAAACCATTGCCATTGCTTTTGCCTGCTGGCCACAGCTGGAAGGTAAGACCTTTTGTTGAAGACCCAACACACTTTGGCTGCAGCATACGCAGAAACCAAGCTGGGATGACCTCAAAACTTTCTCCCTACTATCTGGCTTTCATAATGAAGGATTGTTTTCAGGGCACTGGGGAGAAAAGTCATCAGTTGATTTATTCAGTGGTAGATCTTGCTTGCTACAGCACCAAACTGTCAGGCAAGAAGTGTCCATGGGTGCAATACTGGCATGACTTTTATGGAGGTGTAAGGGAAGGACCAGCTGCCTTCTCACTGAAGTTGAAGCTTGTCTACAAGAGGGAATTGGTGCCTACAAGAGGGAATTGGTGTCTAAAAGAAGGAATTGATGTCTGATACTACAAACCTAGTAAAAAACTCATGGCTAGGGGAGGACTATCCTGTTGATTGGTATTTTGATAAATGGATATGTCATCAGACTGCCTTCTCCATATTTATGTGTATAACCATGGATTAGTGGAACTCTCAGCCTTGGACAGAGACACTTCTTTCTGTAATGGGCCACCACCAATGTAGAGATTTATAAGAGGTTAAAGTGCTGAGAATAAACGTCTGTTGAATGTCTGTGCATGTCTAAATGAGACATCTAGGGAGACATTCACAAAGCTCTGGGAATACAAAGAAAGAGGGGACACAAATAATCTAAAAACCAGAGGGTGGAAAAAAATGCTATGAAATATCTGCACATATCGTGGCCATTGCATTCATGAACACAAAGCAACTGTGTTTACAATGGTAAGAACTCCTACACATGATCAAGCCAGTCAATAATTCCAGTATGGATGATAGAGGAGCTCATAAGGCTCCACTGCTAGCTAAGGTATTGATTTGGGGAAGGAAGAATCATATTTCTTCTGGGACTTTGTCCATGATAAAGCAGACAACAGTAATTGGGTTCAGTGCATTATTTAAAAGAGGAGAAGGAGGAAGAAAACACAAAGATGAGAAAGACATGTGGAAGGGGGTTCATGGAGAGAAAGGGGAGTTGAGGAGTTGGGGGTGGCTGTAATCAAGATACAGTGTATGCATCTATAAAACTGTCAAATGGTCAAATGTATTTTTTAAAAGAAGCTAAAATGACCTTATTTATTCTAACTAGAAGAAAATCATAAAAATTAAGACAATGAAAGAAATAGAAGCTGAGAAAAAAGGAAATACTGTTCGCGTGGGGATATTAACTCACTTTCTTCCACAAAATAAAACATCCTGAATAAATCAATTGCTTGATTGACCAAGAGGAAAAAGGAAAGAGAAAAGAGCACCCCAGCAGAAAGAGGAAGCATCGACACAGACACAGATGCTGTAATTATGAGCAGTTTGACAACCACAAATCTAACAACTCAATTGAAAAGGATGCATTCATTGAAAACCACAAATTAGCCAACTGACACAAGGAGAAATAATTAAAATAACTTCATATTTCCTAAGGGTATTGAATTTTATAATTAACAATCTTCCCACAAAGACACCTTCAGGTGCAGATGGCTTCACTGCTGAATTCTGGAAAACATTAATGGAGGAAGTAGTAGGAATCTTAAATGAAGTCTTTCAGGAAATGAAGCAGGGAACTCATCTTAACTTGGTTTATGAGGACAGCACGACCTTGACTAGAAAGCTAAACAAGGACACAATGAGAAGACAAAAAGCACAGCAATCTACGGGTGTGATTAGCAAAGTATTTTAGCTCAAAACATGCAATGCATTAAAACATTATAAGATGTTATGACCAAGTTGAATATATCTCTTAGTGGCTTTCACATTTAAAATGAAAGAAATCAATGTAATTCATCGCACATCATTATATCAATTGGCAAAGAGAAAGTACTTGGCAAAATTCAACATAATTCTTGATAATGTGCCACAGCAAATGGAAGGTGGAGGTGGGCACAAGGAAATTTTCTGGACCAGATAAGGTATCTTTTGAAAATCCTGTTGCTGACATCACACCTAAATTCAAAAGACTAGAGATTCCAGAAGTAAGGGGAGATTGGTGGCTTTACCCAGTCCTACTTAAAATTGTTCTGGATATTCTAGACTGTACAATAAAATGGACAATAGCAAAAACGTTTATTTGTAAAGCATAGCCAGGTCTGTTGGTATATGTCTGCAATCCTAGTTGCTCTTTAGCCCAAGTCAGAAGGATGATAAAAGTTCAAGGCTTGCCTTGAAACAATGAATTCAAGGGCAGCTTGGGCAACTTACTAAGAATGTCTCAAACTTTAAAAATCTACAATTTCAATCGTCTGATATATAGCTCAGTGGTACAGCATCTGCCTCATACATGTGAGGCTGAATGTTCCATCTCCAGCACTTCCATAAAAACAAAGTCTTAAAAGATACTGCAAAGAAGATTTTTAAAATATAATTTACTCCAATTCATCTCTTGTTACCAAGCTGCCAGTACTGGGGAGTGAGTTATTTCTAATTGAGTTGTTCACTACAGGGTTCCTATGAGAACCCCTAAACAATCCAGGCTGCTGCTATGACTATAGGGTGCCCTTCACAAACTGAAAGCAAGGCCCCGTTGCTAAAGAAAATATATGAACAACTCACTGGACACAGAGAAGCCGAGCTGGTGCCTGTAGTGTCTTCACCCCTACATGCTAACATCTTTGGTTCAGTAAGGTACCCTGCACACTACCGAAGGAGTAAACACCAACCAGCTACAAACCCTGCAATCTACAATGGTGTCCTTCCTGCAAGATATGCTAGTGAAATGGTAGCATAAGCTTGTGGGTGTAACCAATCTGATTTGACTCAAGGTCCTCTCCACAATATGGAACCTATACTGATGCTGCTGGGGTGACCAGGAACCTGAAACTAGATAGCCCAGGTACCTAGGGGAAAATGAAATACTGCTATTCTACTAAAATAATGTAGTAATAAAATGACCCCTAATGACATTCAGCTATATTTATAGAGCACTGCCTTGCTCAGCCATCATCAAAGAAGCTTCTTCATGCAGCAGATGAGAGCACATTCAGAAAGCCACAACCAGACAAAATGAAAAGAATGAGAGACCTTGGAACTACTCAGCTCTAAATGATATGTCTTCATCAACCCGCTACCACCACCACCACCACCAGTCAGGGCTCAGTGAACATCATGGAAAAAGATGTGGAAAGAATATAAAAGCCAAAGGGGATGGAGAACACCAAGGAAGCAAGGCTCTCTACATCATCATGATCAATGCATCTATGAACTCATAGAGACTGAGGCAGCATGCACAGGGCCTGCATGGGTCTCCACCAGATGGGGTCCCAGAGCTGAAAAAAGTAGACACAAGTCCCTATTCCCAACCCAGAAGCTATTTCCAATTGATAACCACTTGCCAATGAAAATTTAATTTTCTCCAAGGGAGTCTCTCTGGGGAAACAAACTACTCTTAAGGATATGCTGCATGCCCAGAAGTAGATGACAAACAGAAAATAATCAATGACATCTTTGGAGGTTTGTGTGTGTGTGTGTGTGTGTGTGTGTGTGTGTGTGTGTGTGTGTACTCTTTTTCTTTACCCTACTGGTTCTTTACCTTATTGTGTATATTACAGGTTTTAGTTTTGCATTTTTTATTCCTGAGTGTGCAAAGTAGGTCTGCATCTGTGTCTGATTCTTGTGTCTTTCTTTGGGATCTTTTCCTCAGTATGTTTATATTGTCCTATTTCAATATGTTAGTTTTTGTTTTATCTTATATTTTATTAATTTCATTTTATTATTATCCCTTAGAAGTCTGTTTGTTTTCTAATGAGAGACAGAAAAGGGTTAGATCTGCAAGGGAAGGGAGGTGGGGAAGAACTTGGAGGAGTAGAGGGAGGAAAGACCATAATCAAGATACATTGTATGAGGAGAAAAATCATTTTCTTCTTTCTTTCAGTCTGTCTGTCTTTTGTTTTTCTGAGATAGGGTTTCTGTTTGTAGCTCTAGCTGTCCTGAAATTTGCTCTATAGACTAGGCTGGTCTCTACCTCAGAGATCCACCTGCTTCTCCTCCTGAGTACTGTAATTAAAGGTGTGTGCTACCAGCCAAGCACTGGGCTGAGCTCCTGGAAATCAGTTGAAGAGAGGGAGGAGGGATCATCTGAGCAAGTGGGGGTCAAGATCATGATGGAGGAAAACCACAGACACAGCTGACCCAAGCAGGCGGGAGCTCACAGACTCTGGACTGACAACTGGGGAACCTGCATGGACCAAATTAAGACCTCTGAATGTGGGTGACAGTTGCGTGGCTTGATCTGTTTGTGCGGCCCCTGGCAGTGGGACTAGAACCTATCTCAGGTGCATGAACTGGCTTTTTGGAGTCATTTCCTATGGTGGGATACCTTGCTCAGCCTTGATGCAGGGGAGAGGAGCTAGGTCTGGCCCCAACTTGGTATGCCAGACTTTGCTGGCAAACCAAGAGAGGCTTTACCCCTTCTGAGGAGTGGATTAGAGGTGGGATGGGGGGAAGGAGGGGAGGGAGGAGAAGGGGAAGGAGGGGGAGCTGGGGCTGGCATGTAAAATGAAAAAAAATTTAATTAAAAAAAAGGTGTGTGCTAAAACACTCAGCTATAAAAAAACCATATTCAATAAAAGGAAAATAATAGGTACTAAAACTAATGAATGAATTAGTGGCATTACAAATATGCAAAACAAATATGTGCCACTGTATGTGGCTTTTAAAAGTGGATACTGAGGGTGTTAGGATTCTGCCCTCACTCCAGCTGCATGACGCATGCACAGTTCAGGAGCTAAGTAAAGGGTCTTGTGTTTTATGTCATCAGTGTGCGCTGGTGATTACGTGCACGCAGTGTGGTCACGAAATCAGTCCATGCGTGGCCTAGCTCCGTGAGCCACCTGTGCCTGTTCATGGAAATCCTTAAAAAGTCTGACATAGACTACTCTCTCCCCCCTCTCTGTTCTCCTCCCCCACTATCTCTTCTCTGTTCTCTCTCTCTGCCCTCTGCACATGCTTCTTCCCCAGACCTGGTCCCCCCCCCTCCCCCCCCCTTCCTCCTAATAAAGCTCTGATACTGGGTTTTGTTGTGGCTCATGCCTCATGACCTTTCCACACAGTAACCAACACTGCTTAACATTTTTAAACCAACAGAGGGTCACACTCAAGTCCTGAAGCCAAGGCAAGTACTTTGTTAACTGAGCTGTCTTGTCAAGTAGCAAACTTTGCAAATTATAATATATTAATCTCATTTAGAATAGCATAAGAAATCATAAACTTTGTTACATTATATTTAACAGGGGATGTTTAACACATACACAAAACTACAATGACTAGGGGAATTTAAAATAATGTAAATTACTGGAGAAACATTTCCTGTTAATAGATTGGAAGAAAAATATAATTAGTAAGTTGGTGCAGTTCCTAACAAAGTTTCAAGAGGAATTTCTGTAGAAATTAAAAATTAAAAATCCTTCCTTCCTTCCTTCCTTCCTTCCTTCCTTCCTTCCTTCCTTCCTTCCTTCCTTCCTGTCTATCTATCTATCTATCTATCTATCTATCTATCTATCTATCTATTTGCCTCTTCCTCTTTTATTCTAACATTTCTCCCAGTAGTAGCAATTATTGACAGAAGTTTGGGTAGGCGAAAGTATTTTGTTGCATCACTTGGTGGGTGATTTCCTAACTAGTGGCAGTGTGCCTACAAATCCAGGAAACAAGCTACAGTGCTTGTATATCTTCTCATTCACCCTGCCATCAACATGAAATAACTATGACAATCTTCTCCATATTGTGGCTATAAAATTCAGGCATGGAAAACAAACATTGCTCACCCAAAGTGGCACAGCACAGACGGGGGAAGGTGGAAGAGAATACCGAGTCTCCAGTCAAAGTCAAAATGCACGCAGGAATCATAGTCCACACTGCAAAGTGATCTGCAGGCCTGTCACAGTCACCCATGGAATTGTTATTACGAAGTCAACGTTTCTTTTTCCATCAAGTCCAAGGAAATTCAGTTATAATGGAGGCATTTACCAGAGTTACATTTTCATCATAACTAACAGAAGCTAATATTCTGTATAAAATTACAACCATGAATTAACTTTATGTCTGCAGAAAATGGGATTGTATGTAATTACTGATTTCCATTCACAATAAAAAAAGCAAATTATCTTCACCAACATAAATGCACCATAAATTGTTTTGAGGCATAATGAAGAAATGAATTTTTGAAAGAAATATAGACCAAATCTGCCAAATTATTGTAAATGATAGCCCTTTTAAAATTAGGGCATGTAATTGCAGTTGGAAAATGTTATCCTTTTAATGGTTATATTATTATTTGGGTAAACCAATAATCCTCTTTGCTGATGCACTGTTTCTAGAATATTGATAGGTTTTACTCATTTTAATATCAAAATACCATCAAATTTATATATAGAATGACTTACTGTTTTCAGTATCAGATTTATCATAATGAAGTGTCAAGCGAGAGTATAATATAATGACATTTTAATTGAGAGAAGATGCTTTGGAGAATAAAAAAGGAAGCTATTTTTCTTTCGGTATTTCTGAATTTGTTGATAATTTCAGTTGCATATACTTTTACTTCAAAAGTGTTCTAACATATGGCCACATGCATTTAATCTTAATGAGTGGAAATAACCTTTACCACATGACATTTTAAGTTTAAAAGAATAATCAGTATGGTTTCAGCATAGTATTTTATAACAATTACCTTTCATATTTCACACAAGAATGAAACATCTGCATCATAAACTGTCAAAGATAATAAAGGTGTGATCACATTTTGGCAAAACCCTTCATGTTATCCAATATGAATCATCTATGTTATGGTGTCAGTTCTAGCTAGCTATCAGCACCTAATTAAAATATTTAAAATCAAACTTCATAGAGAGACTTGAGAGATTCAATCAGTTAACCACACTGCATGCTTATTTAAAAAAGAAATACACATATCAAACTTCCTGCTACTGCATTGGTATTTCTCCTGTATTCACATCTCCTTCGGGCAGGTGCTGTGAGACACACTCTAATATGTCCCAAGACAATCCCTCTTGGGATGCTACTGATAAAAAGTGTATCTGCCAGAATATTTTGAAACATATATTTAAATGTCATCCTCATACTTACAAATGAAGGTCATCATTGTGATAAATGGGAAAGCATCATTCCAGGGATCAGCTCTAAATTGAACAGTGGGGATAACAGTTAAAAAACACTCTCTCAGAATAGACGATATGTAGGCCATTGGAAGAGATTTTGGCATATTAATGACTGAATTAGCAGTATCAGAAAAACAGCAGGTATATGATGATCACTATGACTCTTACACTATTTCTTAAAAGCAGTGACAAAATTCTCATGTCAAAACCAACTTCCCTAAAAGAGAAGGTGTTCTAATTAATTTTTGTCAATTTGACACAAGCTAGATTTATCTAGGAAGAGGACACATCTGATCTGCAGGCAAGTCTATGATGGCATTTTCTTCATTGATTATTGATGTGGGAGGGCTCTGCCCACTGTGTGAGGGAGAGTCACCCCTAGTGGGGGATCCTGGGTTGTATAAGAAAGTAGACTGAGCAAGCTGTTGGGAGCAGGACAGTAGGCAGAGCTCCTCCGTGGCCTCTGCTTCAGTTACAGCCTCCAGGTTTCTACCTCAAGCTTTTAGTGACTTCTTTCAGTGATGGATTGTGACAGGGAAGTGTAAGGTGAAAGGAGCCATTCCCTTCCCAAGGTGCTTTTGACCATGTGTTTATCATAGCATCAGGAAAGAAACCAGGACAAAAGGAGAGGCCACTTTCTTTATTCTGAAGGGTTGGGAAGCAAGCCTGAGTGAATACTGAACCTTGTAAAAAGAGCTCATTCTTTGATGTCCCTCCCAGCAGTCAGCTGCTGCTTCCTGACTTGCTAACCTTTTTCCAGTTTGGTATGCCTTAACTGACTATAATGGCATTTGGGGTCTTCATTTCTTCATTAGTGTTCTCAAGTCATATGAAACTTGTAGTAAGTAAGTTGTATGTTTTACCTCTGTTGAATATATTTTATGTGGACTTAAATCTCCAACTCAAGCACTACTCTCAGAGGTAAAATGTATTTGCCTTCACAATGATAAAGAATTTAAATAGGTATATCCAAATTCATTTTATTTTGTTAAGAAAAATACTGGTGATGTTGATTACATAGTTGCTTTGATCTTCTTTTAAAATCTGGGTTATCTCGATAGCAATATGGACACAATTTCTCAAATGAATTGTGACAACAAATGCTAAAAATTTCCATTTAATTTACTTTACTAGCCTCTTTCTTCGGGAAAGGAATATTGAATTTATGAATGTAGTGAATTTTATGTTCTAAATCTCCATTTTATCTGGTTTTCTTTCCAAATCCCTGCTATATAAACATTTCCTAACTTAAAAAAAAGTCTAGACAAATGAAGAATTTAATTCAAGTAATTTATTTTCATTTTCATCTTCTTTAAGCTTCTCAGGATGCCTGTATGAATTAGAGATAAGATAAAATCATGGGAAGTAGCCCTAAGCAATACGAAAACTCAGTAAACCAAATTATTTGAGCTTCATTTTATATATCTGTGTCTCATGGTCAAAAATATACCAGGGAGAAATATCAGGCTCTTTAACTGAATGTGCACAAAATATCTGTCATACCAGTAGTCATGTTTTCAATAAGTTTTTCTAGGGCTGGACCCATAACTCAGGCTTAGCTGTGTAGAAGCAAAAAAAAGTAGATGAGAGAGCCAAGTACCAGGTCCTCTATAGTGCCCTAGATTAGGTTCATAACACTGTTTCTGTAGGAGCTCATGCTATAAATTGTTTCATGATATTTGGCATTAGGTATATGTTGAAGACTATATGAA
The DNA here is from genome assembly GCA_902168405.1 of Peromyscus aztecus. Taxonomy (NCBI): domain Eukaryota; kingdom Metazoa; phylum Chordata; class Mammalia; order Rodentia; family Cricetidae; genus Peromyscus; species Peromyscus aztecus. The sequence continues at coordinate 23,641 of CABHPQ010199997.1, forward strand.
TCAGAGGCTAGGGAAAAATTGATACACAATATGTAACAACTAATTTACCTCCTTATAAATATGGATGATATATCTTACAGCCCCTTGGAAACTGTACTCAGTGTTTTGTAATATATTTCACTCTTCAGGAAGCATCCTTGACTGCCTTGATCTAAGATTAGATAAAGATCTAGAAACCACAGGCATGTTGATTTTAAATCAACAACAGTGCCAGCATCTAAAATAGTCTTAACATGCCATCACGAAGGGCAAAAAATCACCAGGAATAAATTTAACAGATGAATGCCACCTTGTCCTTCTATTTAGTTAACTACCTTATCACATATGAATGTCACTTGGTGAGGGAGCTTTACAATATTGCTTTTCACAAGGTGTGAAACTTTCAGTGACTCTTTCCTATGCTTGGAACAAACCAAGCTGTAACATTTAGGCAACAGTCCTATACCTTCTTGTTCTTCAACTTCCTCAACATCCCATGGTTTAATAATGAGACTGATTCAGAATCTCAGCTATACTATCTACTACTCCTGTGAGCTTATTTATATTAGTTCTACTTACTTCATAACCAGAAAACTGAGGGTTAGAATATGTAGTATAGAATCATGTCCAAGGGGGCCTGAAGAAGAAAATGAGGCTAGCTGTGATGGTACACGTGTATACATTATGCTTTTTCTTAGGCATCTTACATGAACTAGAAGTTCTTCAGTCAATTACTTTCTACATAAATAGAACAGAATTAATTTTTAAAAAGTAAAGAAAGTAACTATAGAAGCTTTTGTTGTTGTTGTTGTTTGTTTTTCCAGTTCATGCTTATTATACAAAACTACTGGGTTTCATTCATTACGATCATACTCAACTCCCCTTGCTGTCTCTTGCTTGTCCCTTTTGTCTTCCAGTGTCCCCCTTTCTCTTCAAAATATGTTCTGTCATGCTGTGGATTGTTTTCTTGTTTGGTGTTAAATCTAGATTCCAAAAAATGACAGGATATGTGATATTTTCCTTGCTACTTCTAGCCTAATTCCTTAACTTGATAGTCTCCAACCCAATGCATTTTCCTGAAAATTATATAAAAATTCTTCTTTGTGGCTGAAATCTCATTGTGTATATTACCACATTTAAAAATCTATTCATCTGTTTGTGGACATCTATGCTAGTTCTATATTTTGGCTAATGTGAACACTGCAGCAATGATCACAGATGTGTAAGTACCTCTGGTGTGTGCTGACTTATCATCTTTTGAGTATATATCAGGAAATGGTATAGCTAGTACATATGGTATTGCTACTTTTAGTTTCTGAAAACCCTCTACAGTAGCTGTGCTAGTTTACATGACCACCAGCAATGTAGAAATACTCCGTGTTCCCACACCCTCTCCAATATTTGTTGCTTATTTTCTAGATCAGAGTGAGATGGAATCACATGATAGGTTTGGTTTGCAATTCCTGGTGTCAAAGGATGCTCAATGCTTTTTTATATTTTCATTGGCCATTTGTATTTCCTTTATGGAGAACTGTCAGCTCAACCTGAGTACTTGTTTATTGATTAAAATAATGGAAGCTTCTATATATATCAAGTTTTGAAATTTTATATAGTCTGGACACTAGTTATCCTTCAGATTAATAGTTTACAAAGGTTTTCTCCCATTCTGTTTGCTCTCCTCATTCCAATAATTGTTTCCTTTACTGTTCAGAAACTTTCAATTTGTAGTTCCATTGTCAGTTCTTAATGTCTCTGTAAACTGGGAGTTCTTCAAATGTTTGTCTTATGCTTATTCTTTCTTTATATCCCTTCCTCTTCTTCCTCATTTTCCTTCTCTTCTTTTTTGAGACAGAGTCTTTCTGTGTAGCCCTGGTTGGCTTGGATGTCACTATGTAGATCAGGCTTGCCTAGAGCTCAGAGATCTGACTACCTCTGCCTATTATTATTATTATTATTACTACTACTATTATTATTATTAAGAAAATGTTTTCATTCATTCAAAGATCCCCCTCTTCCTTCCTCCTACCCTCCCAGCCTCCCCCTCCCAACCTATCCCACATTCCCCCCAACAAGAAGGCAAGGCCTCCAATAGGGAGGCACATCCAGTAGAGACAAGTCCAAGCTTGCCTTCCCCCTGCCTCAAAGCTGCATGAGGTGTCCCATCATAGGTAGTGGAGTTCAAAAAGCCCACTCATGCACCAGGGATGGATTCTAATCCTACTGCCAGAGGGCTGCTCCAAGCACATCAAGCTACACAATTGTCTCACCATGCAGAGGGCCTAGTCCAGTCCCATGCAGGATCCATAGTCATTAATCCAACTTTCATGAGTAGAATCCTCTTCTTTCTCTTTGACTGGACTTCTGGAGCTCTGCCTGATGTTTGGATGTGGATCTCTGCTTCCATCATTCACTGGAGAAAAGCTCTGTGATGACAGAGTATTCATCAGTCTGATCACTGGGGTAAACCAGTTCAGTTCAGGCACCCTCTCTACTATTTCTAGTAGTCCAAGCTGGGGTCATCCTTGGGGATTCCTGGCAACTTCTCTCTATGCCCATGATGTCTCCCTTTATCATGGTATCTCTTTCATTGCTTTCCTACTCCTTCTAAGCCCTGAGATTAAAAGTGTGTGATACTATACCCAGCATACATGTAGGGCTTCTACTTTCTGAGGAAATATTCTTGAATTATTCTAAGAACTTGCCTGTATGTTTAACAAATAGAGTTTCCCAACAATTCTATAAATTTTCTAATAATAGAGGAAGTTCTCTGTTACTGTCAGGTTTCTAAGAATGGATGTTTAGAATTCACTCATTCATCATCATCATCACCATCAACATTATCATTATCATCATCATCATTATTTTGTGTTTTTGTTAAGATAAGGTCTCAATATGTAGCTCTGACTGTTCTTGAACTCACTAAGTAGACCAAGCTGGCCTCAAACTCACAGAGATCTGCCCACTTCTACCTCCTGAGTACTGGGATTAATTGCATGTGCCACAACACCTGGCACTACAATTTATTTTAAAATGAAAACAATGCAGTTATTTCTTTTGCAATCATAGTGTGATTTTTTTGGTAAAACATTGTCAAATAGCTGAAAAGAAATATTCTCTGTAATCTTTTTTGAAAAATAATATATTTCTGTGTTGTGGTTTATTCTTAGAACTCTGTGTCAAGAACTCTGATAACAGAGCACATCAATGTAAGACATATCACACCCAAGTCCCTCCACATACTCTATACACACAACATACATAATACTTGGGACGCACACACTATTAAAGGGAATCTCAATGAAGAGAAGACTTTTATAGCGGGTACTAACCCAGCAATGATTAACCCAACACTAGCAAAATGCTATGTTAGAAAGACCAGGCAATAAGATGGTCATTTTCTGACCAACTCATTGGGAGAAAGAACATACAATTGAATGTCAGCTCTATGCCAGGGAGTGGGAATGGGCATTTGATCCTCATTTTTAAAATTTAGTTCTTCAAATGCTTGTCAAATGGGTATTGCTATCTTTATATAAGAAAGAGAGAGAGAGAAAGGGAGAGGAGAAGAGAAAGAAGGAAGGAAAGAGGAACTGAGTGTGAATTTAAGTAGCATGCTTAAGATAAAGCTAAGAAAGAGTAAACCATGAAGTTAGCCTAATAGCTTACTTCAAAGCCCATGCTTCTTTTCTGATGTCAAACTTTATTCCGTCACCTGGCTTCAATGCCTCACCACTGGAGACCTAAGATTTGTAGTTTGTTAGAATTCTGCTTCTTACCTGTTTCATCTCTATACTGCTTTCTGACCTCAAATTTACTTAGATCTCCTTGGATTCGGAAACAAGCTTGAATTCCATCATCTTCATGATTCTCTTCTCACTCATTCCTGTGAATTAGGAAAGTGACCAATATTTGGGTTAAAATTTATGGCCTAATTTCATGGTAAATTATTTTATTGTGTTATAATCTTAACTAAGTTATCAGGGAAATGCAATCCTTTGCCACTGCATTGTAAATAGAGGGCAATTCCCCAGACTCCACAGGGATTCTGAGGATGAGGGAATTATTTTGTAATGAGAAAACAGACATTCACCATGATCAACATGAAATATGCTATTTGCCCCAAAGCAAGCGAAAAAGCCATTGGCATGTAATGCTGAGACAAATAGTTAAGGGGAGATACAGGCAAGATAAGTAATGTTTATGCATAAGACATCCACGACACCAAATGCTTGGCATTGCATCTGACTCTGGACACATTAGCTATGTATTTTTCTCCTTTAAAAAATCATGGTGACTATTTTAATATGTTTTCAAATGTTTAGTGATTATAAGGCAAACATTTTCTTGACAACAAAGCTGACATTTTTATATCTCCTATCAGCTAAAAACGACTGTGGTACAATGATGCTTGCATTCCTGAATGGAGACAGACTAGTTTCTAAAGAAACACAGCTATTGGAAAAATCCACCTTTTTGCAATTAAACCTAAACAGCAGAAACACTGCATGTAGATTACTTTTTTGTGTTTAACAAAAATGTATAACACATAGATGTAAAACAAAGCAAGTGATAATTATCCATAGGTATAAAATCATATATTTCCTCTCTATATAAATTAGAGAATCATATATATTATATATATTTATATTATAATATATATTAGAAGTTTGCATTTGTAAGAAAAATTTTATGGAAACATAGTGTTTTTTTCTTTAGTTTTTATATAACTTTTAAGATGTCAATAAATTTCATGGTGATGCATTGTACAATTTCTGTGAATTATCTTTCTAAGCATCTCTTATATGATAAGTAAAAGGAATAATAAAAAAGATGGCCATTCAGTCTCCCATAAACTTGTTATCTTTCTTAAAGTTTTATCATTACAAAACACCATAAATATCTTAAGATTTGGTAGACCCACTGAATGTGGAGTGAGGGATGTGTATTGTTCTCTTGCTTGAGTCAGGCATTGCATAAGAACAGTAGAAACACATCAGCCACCAAGCATGCCAACACCTTCTCATCCTGTCGAAGAACTCTCTAGTTTTAAGAGTCATGGTAATTAGTAAATACCAACTGAGTCACAAATGAGTTTTCTCTTTTGTAAATCATTTTCAAGCATACTGTGTCTTCCCAATTAGGCTTTGAGTGTAGCAGAAAGGTAATGTCAGCAGCCTCTACTCCATATGCTGGAGGTAAGGATACAGGAACTCTGTTAGCAAAAGCACACGCTGGAACAAATTAATGTTAGTAAAAGGCACATCAAAAAATCAGTGCTTAAAAGCCGAGGGAGTCTAGGAAAGGTTTTCATGTCACAGCTGTGACTGCTTTTTTTTTTTCCCTTCTATAATGTTCTGCAGACAGAGGGGAGTACATTTCTCTCTTCCTGTCATCACTTCTGCCTGTATGGACTGGCGTGATCTAGATTCATCAAAGAGAAATTCATGTGAGCAGGGATGGCTGACTGTCTACAGCAGTGATAATGGGAATGGATGTGTCCTGAGCAGGTGGGGCAGTGTCAAGTGATGGAGAGATGTGGGGTTAGTTGTCCATCAATGAATAAACCAAAAGATGATCTTGGAACAAGAAGAATGCTTGTGTCATCCTACCATTAAAGGATTTCTGGAATAAATAGGTTGATATACCAGTTCGCTGTTATCAAAGTTTACCGTATCTTAGTGTGCAAGCCTCTCATTGGGTGACCATTTTTCAAAAATACTACTTTTAAACTTTAATCTT
>CABHPQ010199998.1:0-29343 GCA_902168405.1 Peromyscus aztecus
CACACACACACACACACACACACACACACACACACACACACACACACTCACTACAAAAAAATTAAAAGATAAAAGGAAAAGTTTGAATTTCCCCCTTTAATTTACTTAAAATTTAGTTTATAGTGACATGAACTCTTAAGACATCTTTATAGTACAGTATAATGTAGCATTGCTTTAGTTCACTTCTCAAGTCAGCCCAACACTTATCAGTAGAACTCTTGCAGTTTTGGTAAATCTCCCTTGACTTTTTCAACATGCTTCCTACTTTCTTGCACTAGTAGATGCTTGTGTATTCTGGTCCCAGTTCCAAAGCTTGACACTTTCCCCAGAAAACCTGGGTCCTTTTATTGGAGAATGGTTTTAGAAACCAATATTTAGACAAGACTTGTAATTTTGCTACTTGAGGTGTTGGCAAAAGTTTGGGACAACTGTATACTCTACTACAAATGAAAACAAATAAAACAAAACAAAAAAGAAAGAAAAACAAATGCATTTCTTACTTATGGTGATATTTTATTTGTACTGAAATGTGATTTTATTTGTATGTTAATAAATAAAGTTGCTCGGGGGTCAGAGCTGTTAGAGCCATAGCAAAAGCTGGGCGGTGGTGGTACATGCCTTTAATCCCAGCACTTGGTAGGCAGAGCTAGGTAGATCTCTGTGTGGTCAAGGATACAGCCAGCATTGGAGACACACGCCTTTAATCCCAATACCAACCATAGAAGACCTGGATGTCTGTACAGACAGGCAGTGATGAGACAGTCATGTGGTTGGGTTTACAACCAATGAAAAGGCAGAACAGAATGTCTATATAAAGACAAACATACAGGAAGTAGGTCTCTCTTGGCTGAAGAGGATCGCTGAAGCAGGAAGGGTAAGGCTCTTAGCTCTGACCTCTTGGGCTTTTATCTTTACATTGGCTCTGTGTTTCTTATTTAATAAGACGGTTACTTCTACACTCACTTTCTGCTATTTCCTCACTGCCACCCTAACATAGATTCATGCACACCAATAGCCACATGTAGTCAAATCCAAGCATGTCTGACACATTCCATTTGTAGCTTCTTGAGAAATAATGATGTCCTCACCTTCTACATAACAGTTTCTTTTCCCTGGCAGCTCCATCTCAGGGCTCTTGCCATATACTACACTGTTGTTAACCTTCAGCTATTTCAATTCCAAAAGGACTGGCTCAAAGTTTTCTCCTTTTCTGATAAAACTGTGCTTTTGAAGACTATCTATAAACTTGTCAACCACATTCATATCTTTGGTTGAAGACTTTCCCCAAGGTCCAGAGTCATATATCCAAATGTCTTCTTAGTATGTCAACTTTAGGCCTCAGATGCATCTCAGACCTGACATTCCTAAGCATTTGGGATGATTTTTCTCCTGACCCAGTCTTCAGTACCCTACAAAAGAGCATCACTATGTGAAGTGAAGAACTGTAATTCAGTTCTCTCTCTGCAAAAAGCTTGTGAGCTTTAAGTGCCTTCAAATTAGATTTGGAACAAATTCTAATTCCTTGCTCTGACTCCTAACTTCTTCGTCATTTTCCAATCCAATCACGGGATTGAACCAAGGGGTCCTTTTCTGATTTCCAAGCCAAGTTTTTCCTGTCTGTGAGCTTTTTAACTAACTCTCTGCTCTGCCTGAAATGCCATCTTCCAGATACAAAAAAATCAGGCATGACAGATTCCTTCTTAATTTGAAATCTGGCACTAAGTATGCCTCATCAAGGAAAAATTCTGTGATTATCTTTCTTCTATCACATCATTTGAGATATTTCATTTTTAACTTTTAAAATGAGTACTTGGAAAAGCTCATGCCTACTTTCCATTGGTCTCTTTGTATGTCAATGTGTCACACTAGAGTGAAAGGCTACAAAGATAGGGACTTCTAATTATTTACTCATGACTACCCAAACCTTAGCATAGTGCCTAGGATATATTGTATACATGTTTTGACTATTATTTAAAGGATGAACAAATGCAGACTGAAGAGACTGTCACTTGTCACCATCGAAATTAATTGAAGGGATTGGAGAGATGGCTAAGTGGTTAAGAGTACTTGCTGTTCTTCCAGGGGATCTTAGTTTGGTCCCCAACACTCATGTTAGACAGCTCACTACCTCCTGTAACTACAGATCAAGGGAACCAATACCTACAACCTCCATAGGCACCTCCATGCACAGGTGCATATTTACAAGTAGACAAACATGCACGTAATTAAAAAGGAAATAAATCTGTAAAAAAAAGGAATTAAAAATCTGTCATGCTAATTACTAAAATTGATTTTGACATGCTTGTTCCATATCTTGAAAAAGTCAAATACATTCACTAAAATAAATAAGCTGGAAACAAATAAAAAAAGAGTCATATATTCATAATAAAAATATAAGAAACATTTTAGCCAAATAAATATGTAAATGAGGGTAATTTATAAATAAGCATTCTGTCCTGGAAATTGAAATCCAGTACCTTACCAAAGGTGCAATGCTGACACCTGAAATATTTTTATCAACTTGCTGTCCATGGCTTGAGTCTCCATGATAACTAAGTCTTTGGCTTAAGGAGGAAGACCTCTTTTCTTAGGAAATGACCCAATTAGACTTACTATTGCTATGATGAAACACCATGACTAAAAGTTGGGGAGGAAAGTGTTTATTCGGCTTACACTTCCACAGAACTGTTTATCATTGAAGGAAGTCAGGACAGGAACTCAAGCAGGGCAGGAACCTAGAGGCAGGAGCTGATGCAGAGGCCATGGAGGGGTGCTAATTACTGGCTTGCTCCACAAGGCTTGGTCAGCCTGCTTTCTTATAGAACCCAGAACCACCATCCCAGGAATGGAACCACCCACAGTGGTTCCATCAATCACTAAATAAGAAAATGCCCTACAAGAATGCATAAAGTCTGATCTTGTGGAGACATTTTCTTAATTGAGGTTTTCTCCTCTCAGATGACTTTCACTTATGTCAAATTAACCTAAAACTACCCAGCACAGGAAGGTATACTGTCTAACTTTGAACCAAACCAGTTAGCTAGAGGCACACCACGTGACAAAAACATTGCCTGGATTGAAGGAGAGACCCAAGTTCAAGTTGCTTTAGTTATAAATTGGTGTTGGATTGAGTTGCTTTCCACCAAATTACCACATCTTTTCTGTAAAGTGGAAATGTACCAAGGCTGTGAGGACAGCAATGCTTTCTGTTATCACCCTGTTTATTTATGTTAATATTCACAACCATTCTATGCATGAAACACTGTGGGTTCTGTAGATTAGCATTCAATATAATCCAGTGTCTATGCCATTCCTATCTGTTGCCATCATTCTCACTTCTGAAATACAGGATTCCAACTGTGAAAGGAAATGGTTGGGTAAGGTAGAGCTGTCTCTACCCCAGAGGAAGCATTACCTGTTAATGTCATTACCATGTGTCCTTTGACAGCCAACTTGGCTGTAACTTCTTATTATGTGGTACATTTCATGTGTTATTGTTGTTACTATAATATTAGATTCCCATAATTACATAACTCTCTTATTCATTCTTTTTCATCAACTAACATTATTCTTTATATTTGACACCCCAAATTTTCCACCTTCTTAGTCATAACAACGTCTTCAGTGTCATTCTATAGATGATAGAATTTCTTTCTGGTATGTTAAAATATTCCAACATTGAATGTAGGACATGATTACACAATTGTGAATACATGGACACTGACTTGTTCAGTTAAATTCAGCAAACAGAATGGTGTGTGAAATGCTATTCAGTAAAGCAATTAATACAACATTTTGAATAATCCTTTTATGTTAATCTAATACATACATTCAGTACATACTGGGTACAAATATGGGGAAAACACAAAATTTCTGATTAAAAATTTGAATACCTAAGTATGCAAAGACAATGATGCATTTTACTTGTAAGAAAAGTAAGCTGGATTTTTCCAAGTTTTTAAATGCTACTTCTATGACTCAGTGAAATACCTTGCATTTTCAGAACATCACAACTTTCTCATTGTAGAATGCTTGGCCTATTCCCATTTAGGGATATAAACATAAACTCAAGAAACTTTGTCTAAATAAGTCACTGTTTCTTCTCTGAGGTAGTAGCAATTTGCAAGCTAATCTAAGCCACTCCTGTAGGATGACCTCTTGTTCTGAATGTTGACTCAGCCACTTCTATGGGCAAACCTTGTCACTCCACAGAAAATGAAGAAGAATGAGCAAGCAGGAACAGAAAATTTCACTTTAGCCCCCCTGCAGCACCACATGCCTACATTCCTTTTAAAATAAATTTTATATATTTTCTGTCTGATTCAAGAACTCAAAGAGGTCTCAATGAATAAATAGTCATGATTTTATTGCAAAAATGCCTGTTACTTTTTGAAAAATTGATTAACCCCTTTGGAATATCTTTCTTACTTTGGTAATGCATTCATCAAACTTGTTAAAGCAATGCATGCTAATTACATACATTTTCATTGTTTGATTCTGCAATTTTCTACACTTTGCATTTTATAGAGAGTAAAATTTTCCTCCCATTTTTATACTTTGTCAATAGCTGCTGAAACTCTTTTAAAAATTTTCTATTTTGTTTTGTTTTGTTTTGTTTTTCAAGACAGGGTTTCTCTGTGTAGCTTTGTGACTTTCCTGGATCTCGCTCTGTAGACCAGGCTGGCCTCGAACTCACAGAGATCTGCCTAGGCTCACAACCAAAAATTTTCTATTTTAAAAGATTATTTTATAGCATGTGTGACTTGTATGTGAACATTGGTTGAGTGACCAGGTACAGGCTGATAAAAGGAAATTAAAAAATAATTCATGACTTGAGTTTCATACATACCTAAATATGTTTCTGATCAAATCCACCTCCACTCCTTCCCACCTACCTGCTCCCACATCAGCCCAGCACTTCCCATTTCTACTTCATGTGTTCTTGTCTAAAGCCAGCCAATCTCACATACCATCAGCATTGATGATATTCTTAATTAATGTCCAGAGAATTACTAAATGTATTAATAGCAGTACACATTAGCCTACCATTCAAAATATTTGGATTCAAAACTTCCCTGACCTTTCACTCCCATGGTGAAACTAGGTTAGTACAAAAGTCAACTGTACATCTGAACCAAGCTTTTTAGTATACTAGAAGGAGTTCACATTTTGTGATTAGAGATGAGTGTGTTCAAGAACAAAAACAATTGAGCAACCCTCCCCTCTTTTAGTTTGGGGTCACAAGGAAAGCATTTAACTCCTTAAAGCACACATTCATAATGCTGAAAACTGTTTTTACCTTGAGACATTACTCATATAGAGCACAACATGAAGTTTGTTTCAAAATTGTTTTCATTCTGTTAAATTCACTGAGTATTTTTGGAGAAAAAAAGTACGTAAGAAAAGGGAACTAACTAAATACAGCAGCTGTTGAAAGTATACACGTGAGGAAAGTAGCAAGGGTGACGAAGTGTGATGGCACAGGCCTGCCTTCCCTGCCCTTGAGAGGCTGAGGCAGCAAGATCACAAGTTTGAGGCCAGCCTGAGCTACATATCAAGGGGACGCCAGCCTGAGCTACCCGGATGTGAAAGCTGAGGACACTCTGTGATGGTGTGAAGGAAGAAAAGAATATTCAGGTGCCATTTTCATCTTATCAGATATCTGTTGTACAGTTCAAAATGTGCCACACAAGGACTGGGGATGTATCTCTGCTGGTAGAGTGCCTAGCATTCACAAAGCCCTGAGTTCAAGCACTGTATAATGGGCGTGGTAATGTACACTGGAATTCCAGCACCAGAGAGGTGGAGGCAGAAGGCCAAGAAGCTCAAGGTAACCCTTATCCTCAGATATGTAGCCAGTTTGAGAAAGACTTAGTCTAAATAAGAGTCTGTCTCCAAAGCATGGGGTGGGAGGGACTGAAAAGATGATTGCAAGCACGAACTGCTCTTGCAGAGGAACCGAGTTTAGTCCCTAGCATCAGAGTAGGGCAGGCTCCCCACTGCCTGTCACTTCAGCTCTGAGGGATCTGATGCTCTCTTCTGGTCTCTGAAAGCACCTGTATTATACACACCCCTCTACACACAACCATGCACAGGATCAAAAACATGTCTTTAAAAATTTGCTACATCAAGATCACATGGTTTAAATTTTATTTCTAGGTTATGTTCTACTCTGAGTCGAGTACAATTCTTTTACAATTTTTAATTTTTTTGTTTAATGCTTGAGAATTTTATACATGTGTACCATAGGTTTTGATCAAATCCTCCCCACAATCCATCCCTGCCAAGTCTTCCTATACATACCCCTAAGTTAGGATTTCATTGATGTGATGAGACACCATGACATGACAACTCTTTTTTTGTTGTTCTTTTTTTTTTCTTTATTAAGAAATTTTCTACTTGCTCCTCATGCTATCCACAGACCCCCTCTCCTCCCTCCTCCCACCCACCAGCCCTCTTTCCCAAGCCACCCCGCATCACCACATCCCCCAAATCGAGGTCTCCCATGGGGGGTCAGCAGAGCCCAGCACACTGAGCCTAGGCAGGTCCAAGCCCCTTCCCACTGCACCAAGGCTGTGCAAGGTGTCACACCACAGGCACTGGATTCCCAGAAGCTTGCCCATGCACCAAGGACAGATCCCGATCCCCCTACCTGGGTGCCCCCGAAACAGTTCGAGCCAAACAACCGTCTCCGTGTCCAGAGGGCCCAGTCCAGTCCCATGGGGGCTCCACCAGTCCACAGTTCATGGGTTTCTACTAGTGTGGCCAGTCATCTCTGCCCGTCCTCCCATCATGATCTCGACGTCCCTCGCTTGCAGTATCTCTCCTCTCTCTCATCAATTGGATTCCTGGAACTCAGCCTGGTGCCTGGCTATGGATCTCTGTATCTGCCTCCATCTGTCACTGGACAAAGGCTCTATGATGACAGCTAGGTTATTTGCTAGGCTGGTCACCAGAGCAGACGTGTCCAGGCATCCTCTGAACCACTGCCAGCAGACCAAGGTGGGGTCAACCCTGTGGATTCCTGAGAGCCTCCCCAGCACCCTGCTTCTTCCTATTCCCATGATGTCCTCATCTATCGACATGACAACTCTTATAAAGGAAAGCATTTAATTGGGGCTGTTTACAGTTCGGAGTTCATGTCAGCATGATGGGGAAGCATGATGGTAGGCAGGCAGTCATGGTACTGAAGAGGTTTCTAAGAGTTATACATCCAGAGGCCAGCAACAGGAACAGAGAGTGACACTGGGCTTGGCTTGGACATCTGAAACCTCAAAATCCATCCTCAATGAAAGATTTCCTCCAATAAGGCCACACCTATTCCAACAAGGCCACACCTACTCCAAGGCCATACCTACTCCAAAAAAGCCACACCTACTCCAACAAGGCTACACCCCCTAATATTACAACAAGTCTTCGTTTCTTTTCTTTTCTTTTCTCTTCTCTTCTTTTTTTAAAGATTTATTTATTTATTAATGTATACAGTGTTCTGGCTGCATGTTTGCCTGAAGGCCAGAAGAGGGCACCAGATCTCATTACAGATGGTTGTGAGCCACCATGCGGTTGCTGGATATTGAACTCAGGACCTTTGGAAGAGCAGCCAGTACTCTTAACCCCTGAGCCATCTCTCCAGCATTTCTTATGGGCCTATGGGAGCCAATTTGTTTTTCTATTCTGATTATTTTAATGTATTTAATAGTAGGAAATATATTTTTTAAAATCAATTTATTTTTCCCCCCAAAACTAAGTATATGTAATAGTAGGTATGAAAGCTAAAAAGCTATTGATTAGTAATGATGGTATTTTTTCTCCATCATTTTTTTTAATTTAAGAAATTTTGTTTTCGTTTTACATACCAACCACAGATTCCCCCTCTCATCCCTCCTCCTGCTCCCAACCAGTCTTCCCCTCCACTTTCTACCCCCAATCCCCTCCTCCAAAAGGGTAAGGGCTTCCATGGGTAGTCATCAAAGCCTGGTGCATTCAGTTGAGGCAGGACTAATCCCCTCTCTGCTGCATCAAGGCTGGGCAAGGCAACATCCTAGGTAAAGGGCTCCAAAAAGCCAGTTCATGCACCTGGGAGAGATCCTAATTATGGGAGCCATTTTTATTCAAACCACCACACCTACCAACTACATTTCCCTTCCAATTTCCTGTACTCTATTTTATTTTAGTACATTGAGTCCACTTAGCATGGCCATTAAGCACATGGGTGCAGAGTCATCCACTGGAACAGAGACTGCCTAGTAGTACCCCTACCCATGAAGAAAACTGCTGTAAGCTTTGTAAACCACCATTTATTACCAGGCGATGCTCTACTAGGGGGATTCTTCCTGAACCCCTCCTTCACTCCAGCAGGAGTACATTCCTTAACCTCTCAGAAGTTTTTCTTGTCAATATACAGAATAAAAACATATGAGCAAGGGGCATCGAGATCACAATGGGGAAACCTACAGAGACAACCAAACCAAACTAGTGGGACTTATGAACTTTAGACCAACACCTGTGGAGCCCCCAGGGGACTGGACTAGGCCCTCTGCATAGTGAGATAGTTGTGCAACTTGATCTGCTTAAGCCCCCCCCCCCCCCCCCACAGTAGGATCAGAATCCATCCCTGGTGCATGAGCAGGCTCTTTGGAGCTGACTACCTATGTGCTCCCTGCACAGCCTTGAGGCAGGGAGAGGGGCTCAGACCTGCCTCTACTAAATGTACTTCCCCATAGGAGGCATTACCTTCTTATAGGAGGGAATTGGGGATGGGTTGGGAGGGGGAGGCTGAAGGGGCAGGAGAAGGGAAGAGGGGGATCTTTGATTGGTATGTAAAATGAATAAAAAAAATTTCTTAATAAAAAAATATGAAATTATATGTGTGAGAATCAGAACTAAGTAACATGATTGCCATCATAGTTTAGGGCCTGAAATAGAGACTTAGCAATGACTAGAAAATATACTGAACCTTTAAAAAATGTACAGAATTCTTTTCTTTTTCTTAAAAAAATCCTTAATGAGTAGAATTAGAAAGCACAAGTAGCTTTAAGCTTATGCCATGTAAGTTTGATTAGTTAAATGGGTGTTTAGTTATTTTTCCATTAAGAGATTGACATTTCATCATGGTTACAAGAGAGCCAAACACCCACTTAGAAGTCTCCTGGGGTCTTTTCACTTTACAAATGTGTTAAATTTGGTTTCAGACATTTGGAGGACTCCAAAACTAGTTTCCGTCAACCAAAACATCTCAAACTGAGCTATCCCCTCTGGTTTAGTATTTTCTTTCTAGGCAAAGAAAACTCCTCTCAAGCTGTTAAACAAGATAATTAGAACCAGGTAGCCAGAACTGGGCTGATAATAGGCATGGGAATTTTCCAAGGGCACCTATGTCAAAGACTTTATGTAATACAGGTCCAGGGCTTGTGAAAAGCTGCACAAAGCAGAGTGTTGCCACTTTGGATCCCTGAAGAGTTCAGTCTTTCTCAACATGAATGAAGTGTCTGGCGCACAATCCTCCACTGCGTTTCTAAGCAAAACATTGAAGTGGTTGCTGTCGGTTCGCTTCTTATATCTTCACAGTTAGAGACTTGAAAAAGCAAAAGCAAAAGCAATGAATGCCAAGCCTTTTAACATTACACATCCAGAACGGTACCATGGGAATTCTCCATCCAAAAGATAGAAAAGCATGACAGTTAAAATATTATGTAAATCAGTGCTTCTCAAGGGAAGGAGAAAACATTCAATAATAGAAGCATGTCACTCTGGAATAATTTATTTTTGATTATTAACACCTAATACTAGTAAGGCTTTGCAAAAAGTTTCAACAGATAAAGAAATAAAATGCTCATAGGTTACCTGCTACTTTTTTATCAGTGCACCCACTGATATAAAAAATGACTGTGCTTACCAATATATGGGTAGACCATGTGGCCATGGATCCCACAACAGCAGCATGTCCTTAGAAATAGGCTTCTGGGCTTCAGGTAGGCTCTGAAAATGTCTCTAATCTTTTTCTCTTTCTTCTTTGGTGATGAAAGAGTTAAAAGATTTAACATTCTTTCAACCATTTCTGAGGAGAAAGAAGTAGGGTGTGAAATGAGATGCATTTAAATTAAATCCTTTGGTGACACTGCCATTCTCTAACTACCTCACTCCATGCTATTTCCTATTATTTCTCAGCCCCAAACACAGCCCAGAAGATTATGGCTCTGAAAGTGAGATTTGAAGCTTCATGGTTTTCATCTTAGACCTGTCTTTTTCTCACTAAATATATCCTGTGAACCCTGACAAATCATTTAGCAATACTGAAGTTTCCTATTACCAAATTTAAAGATTCTTTATACTTCTGTGATATACAAATATTCAAAACTTGCTGTCACTGATGCTTCTAAGAAAATTTATCCATTTTGGTCAAGTAATCGAGTTGTTCTGCTTCTGTAAATGAAGAGGAATAGGTAAAGGAAAGCTATTGTTGTAGGCATGCTCAATAGGTCCAGCAAAATTTAATGGGAAGTAAATATGACTAAAATTGATTTCCAGTTCTGGCAAAGACAGAGTTATGGACAACCTACATTTATTCCAACCACTACCCAGTATATTGATGGATAAAATTTATGAAGCAGCTATTTGCAGGCAATAGAAAACAAAAAGAAAGAAAATATATGACAGGAGCTCTGTATGTGCCCTGAATGGAGTCTGTGTGAGGCATTTTCTAGACAGTCATGGGGCAGTGGCAGCCAGAAAGCCATTTTCTCATTAGGGAGAATAAGGAAATGAGAGTTCAGGGTTACTGAATCAGCAGAGGGTTGTAGGCAAAGAAAGAGGCACAGAGACCCACATAGTGATTTCCCTTGGCCTCAGACTAAACACTAATTTATATATGTGGGATGAGATTCCATGATGACTGACTCAAACTAGCTTTCTTTATGGACCAATCAGAGTTCAAAAAAAATGGGAATTCAGATAATATCATATGAAAACGTATTGTCAAGTGGTTCAATTAGAATCTCAGCAACTCTACTTATGAATAGAGCCCACGTGTTCTTAGAGAAAAACTCACTTTATATCATTGCTAACAAAACTCCCAAACTAACTTGAATGCAATACAATTTATTTAAAGTAAATTCTTGAGAGATAAAACATGAAAGGTTTTTCAAAAGTCAATTCAGATTCTCAAAGGCATAGCATTCACTTTGCACATGCCTGTAATCCCAGTATTTGAAAAGCTGAGGCAGAAAAAGCAGGGGATCAAGTCCAACCTAGGTTATGCTGTGAGATCCTGTTTGTACACAACAAAATTGTAACCTATGACAAGCAGAACAGTTAACAGAAAACCAACAACCCTGAATTAATGATCACACTGTTGTAGGAATTATGAAAGGATTATCTCAACTGTGTAAATGTGTTCAGTGAAGGAACAGAAAGAAATGGATATAATGAAAAGACAGTCAGAAAATCTATATAGAAAAAGAGAACACTCTGGATATATGGAATGTCTCCATATAACGAGCAAAGCAAAACCCAAACAGTATAATTCACAATGACATAAAGAGACAAACCTGAATACAATATTGTTAAAATTTCAAATTAAGAGAGAATTTAAGAACTTAAAGGAGTCCAGAGACCATGAATTAAAGAGAGAAGCAAGGGCAGTACACATAGAGGGGTTGAAAGGAAGAAAAAGGAGGAAATGAACTAACTGTATTTTTAGTTAAAAATAAATAAAATTAAGGAGGACCCAAAACAAACAAAGGACTAATAATAAAGATGGTTTGAAAGGATTCATCAGAACTGTGTAAGTATAATGTTAAAAAGAACTTAAATCATTCAAAGTAAGTATTCATACTTGAGATTTATAGAGGGTAGTGTTGTTGATAATGAGCAAATCAGGACCTTTTCAGTCAAGGACTCACCGATTGTAACATCAGCAGAAGGGAAGCAGAGAAGCATGAAAGGCAAACACTTCAGGTTAGAGGAAGGTGATTTCTGCCTTTGTGATGTCCATGTAAAAATGGACAAAGGAAACAGGAATGCAGGCATGTGCATGTGGAGAGGGGCTCTGTTTCTTTTTAAACAATATTTTAAAGAATGATTGGCTGTTTAGAGGAGAATAATAACAGTGTTATTGGAATTGATAATGAGTATAGAATCAGAATTAAAAATATCTGAAACACCCAAAGATGGTTAGAAATTGAGATTTGTTATTTTAGTCTTCTGTTATGGGTCTGGGGTCATTCAGAGATTCACCAATCTAACTATTAATAATATTTTTAACAAATAAGTGGCTTCATTTAATAATGACCAGGACCATGGATACTGGCCAGGTCCATATCCAAGATCCTCGTTCAGAGTTATGTGCCAAATTACATTAGTCAAGAGCTTATAAAGGCAAACCCCACAAAGCTATGTACTTCCCACCTTCATCCAATCAGAGGCAAGCATATATCCTGATGTACTTCCTGCCTACTTCCCTCCTGCCTATGTATGATTAAGTAAACATCCTGTACATTTGGGACAACCAACCTTGTACACAAACAATAGCCCCCAGCATTCCAAGAAGTTATCTGTCCTTGGGCAAGCTGGGCTTACAAGTTAGAGGCATTTTTGTTTTTTAGATCTCTTAACACAGTAATTTAAACTAAAAACTGATGTTACTCATCACACTTCCTTTATACATGAAGTGGTAAATTTGCATCAAGAAGGACTATAAATGTTAACACTGAATAATCCCTAGATACAAAGTTATAAGTAAAAATAAAAGATAATGCTAAGTGAATATCTGGGTTGGAATATCTGGATGGATCAGTCAGTAAAATGTTTGCCATACAAGCCTGAGGACCTGAGGGCAGGTCCCCAGCACCCACTATGAGCTGAGATCAGTGGCATAGACCTGTAGTATCAGTGCTGGGGAGTCAGAGACAGATAGATCTCGAAGGCTCCTTAGTCAAGAGCTGAGCTGAATTGGTGAACTATGCATTCAGAGAGAGAGAGAGAGAGAGAGAGAGAGAGAGAGAGAGAGAGAGAGACTCTGTTTGAAAAATTATGGTGGTGAGAAATAGAGAGATACCAAAGTCAATATCTGGCTTCCACATATAATGTGCACGTCCCCCCCCCCCAACACACATATACACACATACATACAATACACAAACTGAAAAGAAGAGAACAACAGCAACAAAATACAGTCAACCCAGAAGAATCAGATGGGTGGGGAAAGAACAGATAAGAGAACAATTAATTTCAAAACATTGTATTCAGGGAGTCATAAGCAAGCATTGTGTTACATGTCTGTTGATTAAAAGTCCAATTTATTTTATTTTATTTTTTATAAATATTTTTATTTTATAATTAATTTAATTTTACATATCAGCCACGGATTACCCTGTCCTCCCTCCTCCCATCCCTCAGCCTCCCCCCCCAATCCACCCTTCCTTCCCACCTCCTCCAAGGCAAGGTCTCCCCTGGGGAGTCAGCCCAGCCTGGTAGATTTAGTTGAGGCAGGTCCAGTCCCCTCCTCCCTGCACCAGGGCTGAGCAAAGTGTCTCAGCATAGGCCCTGGGTTCCAAAAAGCCAGCTTATGCACCAAGGACAGGTCCTGGTCCCACTGCCTGGGGGCCTTTTAAACAGTTCAAGCTCATCAACTGTCTCACTTATCTAGAGGGCCTGATCCAGTTCAATGGGGGCTCCTCAGCTATTGGTTCACAGTTCATGTGTTTCTGATAGTTTGGCTATTTGTCCCTGTGCTTTTTCCAATCATAGTCTCGAGATCTCTTGCTCATATAATCCCTCCTCTCTCTCTCGCCGGTTGGACACCTGAAGCTCCACCTGGGATTTGGCTGTGGATCTCTGCATCTGCTTCAAGGAAAGAGACACCATGATAAATGAAGACACCATGGGAATAGGAAGAAGCAGAGTGCTAGAAAGGTCCCCAGAAATCCACAAAGATACCTCCACTATATAGACTACTGGCAATGGTCAAGAGAGTGCCTGAGCTGACCTACTCTGGTGATCGGATGGCCGAACACCCTAACTGTCATGATAGAACTCTCATCCAGTGACTGGTGATAAAGTTCAATTTAAAGAGACCTTCAGACTGAAAAAGAAACTGAGGACGAACTGTTTGATCTTTCCCAATGGTGCCCTCTACCCACCAGTAGGCAGCTTTAGGGAAAGCACTGGAGACAATAGGAACTATGCCTGTAACATTCAGAATGGTTGGCCTCAAGAGGAGACTCATACCAGTAAAGGAAAGGGAGATGGGCTTGAAAGGTGGCTCACCGATAAGAGCATGTGCTACTCTTCCAGAGGACTTGAGTTCGAATCCTAGCACCCATGTTAGGTGGTTCTTGCACACACACACACACACACACACACACACACACACCCCACTCAAATGATTCAAAAAGTGTTTAAAGATAAGAAGAACATTTCATAATACAGACTAATTCATATGAAGACATTATCCCCTCAGTTAGTAATTTGAGGGAAGAATCAGAATTTCAGGAAGAAGTACACCAAGATTTAAATAAAGCTAAGAACCTAAATAACTTGGAGCTAAACAGAGAGCAATGAAAGCAGAAAATGTTGAGAAATGGAAGAGGTTTACTGATTTTAAGGGAAGAACTTCTAATGGAAACACAGTG
Organism: Peromyscus aztecus; assembly: GCA_902168405.1. Lineage (NCBI taxonomy): Eukaryota > Metazoa > Chordata > Mammalia > Rodentia > Cricetidae > Peromyscus > Peromyscus aztecus. Next base: position 14,631 of record CABHPQ010199998.1, read on the forward strand.
TATGGGTAGACAAAGCTTCCCTCAGAAGACATTAGTTATTAAATAAATGCCCCAGCCTCAGATGTGGGATGCTTCTCTGAAGAATATTCTTCAGGAAAGCCCTAGGGGCCTTCAAAACCATTGCCATTGCTTTTGCCTGCTGGCCACAGCTGGAAGGTAAGACCTTTTGTTGAAGACCCAACACACTTTGACTGCAGCATACGCAGAAACCAAGCTGGGATGACCTCAAAACTTTCTCCCTACTATCTGGCTTTCATAATGAAGGATTGTTTTCAGGGCACTGGGGAGAAAAGTCATCAGTTGATTTATTCAGTGGTAGATCTTGCTTGCTACAGCACCAAACTGTCAGGCAAGAAGTGTCCATGGGTGCAATAATGGCATGACTTTTATGGAGGTGTAAGGGAAGGACCAGCTGCCTTCTCACTGAAGTTGAAGCTTGTCTACAAGAGGGAATTGGTGCCTACAAGAGGGAATTGGTGTCTAAAAGAAGGAATTGATGTCTGATACTACAAACCTAGTAAAAAACTCATGGCTAGGGGAGGACTATCCTGTTGATTGGTATTTTGATAAATGGATATGTCATCAGACTGCCTTCTCCATATTTATGTGTATAACCATGGATTAGTGGAACTCTCAACCTTGGACAGAGACACTTCTTTCTGTAATGGGCCACCACCAATGTAGAGATTTATAAGAGGTTAAAGTGCTGAGAATAAACATCTGTTGAATGTCTGTGCATGTCTAAATAAGACATCTAGGGAGACATTCACAAAGCTCTGGGAATACAAAGAAAGAGGGGACACAAATAATCTAAAAACCAGAGGGTGGAAAAAGATGCTATGAAATATCTGCACATATCGTGGCCATTGCATTCATGAACACAAAGCAACTGTGTTTACAATGGTAAGAACTCCTACACATGATCAAGCCAGTCAATAATTCCAGTATGGATGATAGAGGAGCTCATAAGGCTCCACTGCTAGCTAAGGTATTGATCTGGGGAAGAAAGAATCATATTTCTTCTGGGACTTTGTCCATGATAAAGCAGACAACAGTAATTGGGTTCAGTGCATTATTTAAAAGAGGAGAAGGAGGAAGAAAACACAAAGATGAGAAAGACATGTGGAAGGGGGTTCATGGAGAGAAAGGGGAGTTGAGGAGTTGGGGGTGGCTGTAATCAAGATACAGTGTATGCATCTATAAAACTGTCAAATGGTCAAATGTATTTTTTAAAAGAAGCTAAAATGACCTTATTTATTCTAACTAGAAGAAAATCATAAAAATTAAGACAATGAAAGAAATAGAAGCTGAGAAAAAAGGAAATACTGTTCGCGTGGGGATATTAACTCACTTTCTTCCACAAAATAAAACATCCTGAATAAACCAATTGCTTGATTGACCAAGAGGAAAAAGGAAAGAGAAAAGAGCACCCCAGCGGAAAGAGGAAGCATCGACACAGACACAGATGCTGTAATTATGAGCAGTTTGACAACCACAAATCTAACAACTCAATTGAAAAGGATGCATTCATTGAAAACCACAAATTAGCCAACTGACACAAGGAGAAATAATTAAAATAACTTCATATTTCCTAAGGGTATTGAATTTTATAATTAACAATCTTCCCACAGAGACACCTTCAGGTGCAGATGGCTTCACTGCTGAATTCTGGAAAACATTAATGGAGGAAGTAGTAGGAATCTTAAATGAAGTCTTTCAGGAAATGAAGCAGGGAACTCATCTTAACTTGGTTTATGAGGACAGCACGACCTTGACTAGAAAGCTAAACAAGGACACAATGAGAAGACAAAAAGCACAGCAATCTATGGGTGTGATTAGCAAAGTATTTTAGCTCAAAACATGCAATGCATTATAATTATAATTAAAACATTATAAGATGTTATGACCAAGTTGAATATATCTCTTAGTGGCTTTCACATTTAAAATGAAAGAAATCAATGTAATTCATCGCACATCATTATATCAATTGGCAAAGAGAAAGTACTTGGCAAAATTCAACATAATTCTTGATAATGTGCCACAGCAAATGGAAGGTGGAGGTGGGCACAAGGAAATTTTCTGGACCAGATAAGGTATCTTTTGAAAATCCTGTTGCTGACATCACACCTAAATTCAAAAGACTAGAGATTCCAGAAGTAAGGGGAGATTGGTGGCTTTACCCAGTCCTACTTAAAATTGTTCTGGATATTCTAGACTGTACAATAAAATGGACAATAGCAAAAACGTTTATTTGTAAAGCATAGCCAGGTCTGTTGGTATATGTCTGCAATCCTAGTTGCTCTTTAGCCCAAGTCAGAAGGATGATAAAAGTTCAAGGCTTGCCTTGAAACAATGAATTCAACGGCAGCTTGGGCAACTTACTAAGAATGTCTCAAACTTTAAAAATCTACAATTTCAACCGTCTGATATATAGCTCAGTGGTACAGCATCTGCCTCATACATGTGAGGCTGAATGTTCCATCTCCAGCACTTCCATAAAAACAAAGTCTTAAAAGATACTGCAAAGAAGATTTTTAAAATATAATTTACTCCAATTCATCTCTTGTTACCAAGCTGCCAGTACTGGGGAGTGAGTTATTTCTAATTGAGTTGTTCACTACAGGGTTGCTATGAGAACCCCTAAACAATCCAGGCTGCTGCTATGACTGTAGGATGCCCTTCACAAACTGAAAGCAAGGCCCCGTTGCTAAAGAAAATATATGAACAACTCACTGGACACAGAGAAGCCAAGCTGGTGCCTGTAGTGTCTTCACCCCTACATGCTAACATCTTTGGTTCAGTAAGGTACCCTGCACACTACCGAAGGAGTAAACACCAACCAGCTACAAACCCTGCAATCTACAATGGTGTCCTTCCTGCAAGATATGCTAGTGCAATGGTAGCATAAGCTTGTGGGTGTAACCAATCTGATTTGACTCAAGGTCCTCTCCACAATATGGAACCTATACTGATGCTGCTGGGGTGACCAGGAACCTGAAACTAGATAGCCCAGGTACCTAGGGGAAAATGAAATACTGCTATTCTACTAAAATAATGTAGTAATAAAATGACCCCTAATGACATTCAGCTATATTTATAGAGCACTGCCTTGCTCAGCCATCATCAAAGAAGCTTCTTCATGCAGCAGATGAGAGCACATTCAGAAAGCCACAACCAGACAAAATGAAAAGAATGAGAGACCTTGGAACTACTCAGCTCTAAATGATATGTCTTCATCAACCCGCTACCACCACCACCACCACCAGTCAGGGCTCAGTGAACATCATGGAAAAAGATGTGGAAAGAATATAAAAGCCAAAGGGGATGGAGAACACCAAGGAAGCAAGGCTCTCTACATCATCATGATCAATGCATCTATGAACTCATAGAGACTGAGGCAGCATGCACAGGGCCTGCATGGGTCTCCACCAGATGGGGTCCCAGAGCTGAAAAAAGTAGACACAAGTCCCTATTCCCAACCCAGAAGCTATTTCCAATTGATAACCACTTGCCAATGAAAATTTAATTTTCTCCAAGGGAGTCTCTCTGGGGAAACAAACTACTCTTAAGGATATGCTGCATGCCCAGAAGTAGATGACAAACAGAAAATAATCAATGACATCTTTGGAGGTTTGTGTGTGTGTGTGTGTGTGTGTGTGTGTGTGTGTGTGTGTGTGTACTCTTTTTCTTTACCCTACTGGTTCTTTACCTTATTGTGTATATTACAGGTTTTAGTTTTGCATTTTTTATTCCTGAGTGTGCAAAGTAGGTCTGCATCTGTGTCTGATTCTTGTGTCTTTCTTTGGGATCTTTTCCTCAGTATGTTTGTATTGTCCTATTTCAATATGTTAGTTTTTGTTTTATCTTATATTTTATTAATTTCATTTTATTATTATCCCTTAGAAGTCTGTTTGTTTTCTAATGAGAGACAGAAAAGGGTTAGATCTGCAAGGGAAGGGAGGTGGGGAAGAACTTGGAGGAGTAGAGGGAGGAAAGACCATAATCAAGATACATTGTATGAGGAGAAAAATCATTTTCTTCTTTCTTTCAGTCTGTCTGTCTTTTGTTTTTCTGAGATAGGGTTTCTGTTTGTAGCTCTAGCTGTCCTGAAATTTGCTCTATAGACTAGGCTGGTCTCTACCTCAGAGATCCACCTGCTTCTCCTCCTGAGTACTGTAATTAAAGGTGTGTGCTACCAGCCAAGCACTGGGCTGAGCTCCTGGAAATCAGTTGAAGAGAGGGAGGAGGGATCATCTGAGCAAGTGGGGGTCAAGATCATGATGGAGGAAAACCACAGACACAGCTGACCCAAGCAGGCGGGAGCTCACAGACTCTGGACTGACAACTGGGGAACCTGCATGGACCAAATTAAGACCTCTGAATGTGGGTGACAGTTGCGTGGCTTGATCTGTTTGTGCGGCCCCTGGCAGTGGGACTAGAACCTATCTCAGGTGCATGAACTGGCTTTTTGGAGTCATTTCCTATGGTGGGATACCTTGCTCAGCCTTGATGCAGGGGAGAGGAGCTAGGTCTGGCCCCAACTTGGTATGCCAGACTTTGCTGGCAAACCAAGAGAGGCTTTACCCCTTCTGAGGAGTGGATTAGAGGTGGGATGGGGGGAAGGAGGGGAGGGAGGAGAAGGGGAAGGAGGGGGAGCTGGGGCTGGCATGTAAAATGAAAAAAAATTTAATTAAAAAAAAGGTGTGTGCTAAAACACTCAGCTATAAAAAAACCATATTCAATAAAAGGAAAATAATAGGTACTAAAACTAATGAATGAATTAGTGGCATTACAAATATGCAAAACAAATATGTGCCACTGTATGTGGCTTTTAAAAGTGGATACTGAGGGTGTTAGGATTCTGCCCTCACTCCAGCTGCATGACGCATGCACAGTTCAGGAGCTAAGTAAAGGGTCTTGTGTTTTATGTCATCAGTGTGCGCTGGTGATTACGTGCACGCAGTGTGGTCACGAAATCAGTCCATGCGTGGCCTAGCTCCGTGAGCCACCTGTGCCTGTTCATGAAAATCCTTAAAAAGTCTGACATAGACTACTCTCTCCCCCCTCTCTGTTCTCCTCCCCCACTATCTCTTCTCTGTTCTCTCTCTCTGCCCTCTGCACATGCTTCTTCCCCAGACCTGGTCCCCCCCCCTCCCCCCCCCTTCCTCCTAATAAAGCTCTGATACTGGGTTTTGTTGTGGCTCATGCCTCATGACCTTTCCACACAGTAACCAACACTGCTTAACATTTTTAAACCAACAGAGGGTCACACTCAAGTCCTGAAGCCAAGGCAAGTACTTTGTTAACTGAGCTGTCTTGTCAAGTAGCAAACTTTGCAAATTATAATATATTAATCTCATTTAGAATAGCATAAGAAATCATAAACTTTGTTACATTATATTTAACAGGGGATGTTTAACACATACACAAAACTACAATTACTAGGGGAATTTAAAATAATGTAAATTACTGGAGAAACATTTCCTGTTAATAGATTGGAAGAAAAATATAATTAATAAGTTGGTGCAGTTCCTAACAAAGTTTCAAGAGGAATTTCTGTAGAAATTAAAAATTAAAAATCCTTCCTTCCTTCCTTCCTTCCTTCCTTCCTTCCTTCCTTCCTTCCTTCCTTCCTTCCTGTCTATCTATCTATCTATCTATCTATCTATTTGCCTCTTCCTCTTTTATTCTAACATTTCTCCCAGTAGTAGCAATTATTGACAGAAGTTTGGGTAGGCGAAAGTATTTTGTTGCATCACTTGGTGGGTGATTTCCTAACTAGTGGCAGTGTGCCTACAAATCCAGGAAACAAGCTACAGTGCTTGTATATCTTCTCATTCACCCTGCCATCAACATGAAATAACTATGACAATCTTCTCCATATTGTGGCTATAAAATTCAGGCATGGAAAACAAACATTGCTCACCCAAAGTGGCACAGCACAGACGGGGGAAGGTGGAAGAGAATACCGAGTCTCCAGTCAAAGTCAAAATGCACGCAGGAATCATAGTCCACACTGCAAAGTGATCTGCAGGCCTGTCACAGTCACCCATGGAATTGTTATTACGAAGTCAACGTTTCTTTTTCCATCAAGTCCAAGGAAATTCAGTTATAATGGAGGCATTTACCAGAGTTACATTTTCATCATAACTAACAGAAGCTAATATTCTGTATAAAATTACAACCATGAATTAACTTTATGTCTGCAGAAAATGGGATTGTATGTAATTACTGATTTCCATTCACAATAAAAAAAGCAAATTATCTTCACCAACATAAATGCACCATAAATTGTTTTGAGGCATAATGAAGAAATGAATTTTTGAAAGAAATATAGACCAAATCTGCCAAATTATTGTAAATGATAGCCCTTTTAAAATTAGGGCATGTAATTGCAGTTGGAAAATGTTATCCTTTTAATGGTTATATTATTATTTGGGTAAACCAATAATCCTCTTTGCTGATGCACTGTTTCTAGAATATTGATAGGTTTTACTCATTTTAATATCAAAATACCATCAAATTTATATATAGAATGACTTACTGTTTTCAGTATCAGATTTATCATAATGAAGTGTCAAGCGAGAGTATAATATAATGACATTTTAATTGAGAGAAGATGCTTTGGAGAATAAAAAAGGAAGCTATTTTTCTTTCGGTATTTCTGAATTTGTTGATAATTTCAGTTGCATATACTTTCACTTCAAAAGTGTTCTAACATATGGCCACATGCATTTAATCTTAATGAGTGGAAATAACCTTTACCACATGACATTTTAAGTTTAAAAGAATAATCAGTATGGTTTCAGCATAGTATTTTATAACAATTACCTTTCATATTTCACACAAGAATGAAACATCTGCATCATAAACTGTCAAAGATAATAAAGGTGTGATCACATTTTGGCAAAACCCTTCATGTTATCCAATATGAATCATCTATGTTATGGTGTCAGTTCTAGCTAGCTATCAGCACCTAATTAAAATATTTAAAATCAAACTTCATAGAGAGACTTGAGAGATTCAATCAGTTAACCACACTGCATGCTTATTTAAAAAAGAAATACACATATCAAACTTCCTGCTACTGCATTGGTATTTCTCCTGTATTCACATCTCCTTCGGGCAGGTGCTGTGAGACACACTCTAATATGTCCCAAGACAATCCCTCTTGGGATGCTACTGATAAAAAGTGTATCTGCCAGAATATTTTGAAACATATATTTAAATGTCATCCTCATACTTACAAATGAAGGTCATCATTGTGATAAATGGGAAAGCATCATTCCAGGGATCAGCTCTAAATTGAACAGTGGGGATAACAGTTAAAAAACACTCTCTCAGAATAGACGATATGTAGGCCATTGGAAGAGATTTTGGCATATTAATGACTGAATTAGCAGTATCAGAAAAACAGCAGGTATATGATGATCACTATGACTCTTACACTATTTCTTAAAAGCAGTGACAAAATTCTCATGTCAAAACCAACTTCCCTAAAAGAGAAGGCGTTCTAATTAATTTTTGTCAATTTGACACAAGCTAGATTTATCTAGGAAGAGGACACATCTGATCTGCAGGCAAGTCTATGATGGCATTTTCTTCATTGATTATTGATGTGGGAGGGCTCTGCCCACTGTGTGAGGGAGAGCCACCCCTAGTGGGGGATCCTGGGTTGTATAAGAAAGTAGACTGAGCAAGCTGTTGGGAGCAGGACAGTAGGCAGAGCTCCTCCGTGGCCTCTGCTTCAGTTACAGCCTCCAGGTTTCTACCTCAAGCTTTTAGTGACTTCTTTCAGTGATGGATTGTGACAGGGAAGTGTAAGGTGAAAGGAGCCATTCCCTTCCCAAGGTGCTTTTGACCATGTGTTTATCATAGCATCAGGAAAGAAACCAGGACAAAAGGAGAGGCCACTTTCTTTATTCTGAAGGGTTGGGAAGCAAGCCTGAGTGAATACTGAACCTTGTAAAAAGAGCTCATTCTTTGATGTCCCTCCCAGCAGTCAGCTGCTGCTTCCTGACTTGCTAACCTTTTTCCAGTTTGGTATGCCTTAACTGACTATAATGGCATTTGGGGTCTTCATTTCTTCATTAGTGTTCTCAAGTCATATGAAACTTGTAGTAAGTAAGTTGTATGTTTTACCTCTGTTGAATATATTTTATGTGGACTTAAATCTCCAACTCAAGCACTACTCTCAGAGGTAAAATGTATTTGCCTTCACAATGATAAAGAATTTAAATAGGTATATCCAAATTCATTTTATTTTGTTAAGAAAAATACTGGTGATGTTGATTACATAGTTGCTTTGATCTTCTTTTAAAATCTGGGTTATCTCGATAGCAATATGGACACAATTTCTCAGATGAATTGTGACAACAAATGCTAAAAATTTCCATTTAATTTACTTTACTTACCTCTTTCTTCGGGAAAGGAATAGGAATTTATGAATGTAGTGAATTTTATGTTCTAAATCTCCATTTTATCTGGTTTTCTTTCCAAATCCCTGCTATATAAACATTTCCTAACTTAAAAAAAAGTCTAGACAAATGAAGAATTTAATTCAAGTAATTTATTTTCATTTTCATCTTCTTTAAGCTTCTCAGGATGCCTGTATGAATTAGAGATAAGATAAAATCATGGGAAGTAGCCCTAAGCAATACGAAAACTCAGTAAACCAAATTATTTGAGCTTCATTTTACATATCTGTGTCTCATGGTCAAAAATATACCAGGGAGAAATATCAGGCTCTTTAACTGAATGTGCACAAAATATCTGTCATACCAGTAGTCATGTTTTCAATAAGTTTTTCTAGGGCTGGACCCATAACTCAGGCTTAGCTGTGTAGAAGCAAAAAAAAAGTAGATGAGAGAGCCAAGTACCAGGTCCTCTATAGTGCCCTAGATTAGGTTCATAACACTGTTTCTGTAGGAGCTCATGCTATAAATTGTTTCATGATATTTGGCATTAGGTATATGTTGAAGACTATATGAATCAGAGGCTAGGGAAAAATTGATACACAATATGTAACAACTAATTTACCTCCTTATAAATATGGATGATATATCTTACAGCCTCTTGGAAACTGTACTCAGTGTTTTGTAATATATTTCACTCTTCAGGAAGCATCCTTGACTGCCTTGATCTAAGATTAGATAAAGATCTAGAAACCACAGGCATGTTGATTTTAAATCAACAACAGTGCCAGCATCTAAAATAGTCTTAACATGCCATCACGAAGGGCAAAAAATCACCAGGAATAAATTTAACAGATGAATGCCACCTTGTCCTTCTATTTAGTTAACTACCTTATCACATATGAATGTCACTTGGTGAGGGAGCTTTACAATATTGCTTTTCACAAGGTGTGAAACTTTCAGTGACTCTTTCCTATGCTTGGAACAAACCAAGCTGTAACATTTAGGCAACAGTCCTATACCTTCTTGTTCTTCAACTTCCTCAACATCCCATGGTTTAATAATGAGACTGATTCAGAATCTCAGCTATACTATCTACTACTCCTGTGAGCTTATTTATATTAGTTCTACTTACTTCCTAACCAGAAAACTGAGGGTTAGAATATGTAGTATAGAATCATGTCCAAGGGGGCCTGAAGAAGAAAATGAGGCTAGCTGTGATGGTACACGTGTATACATTATGCTTTTTCTTAGGCATCTTACATGAACTAGAAGTTCTTCAGTCAATTACTTTCTACATAAATAGAACAGAATTAATTTTTAAAAAGTAAAGAAAGTAACTATAGAAGCTTTTGTTGTTGTTGTTGTTGTTTGTTTTTCCAGTTCATGCTTATTATACAAAACTACTGGGTTTCATTCATTACGATCATACTCAACTCCCCTTGCTGTCTCTTGCTTGTCCCTTTTGTCTTCCAGTGTCCCCCTTTCTCTTCAAAATATGTTCTGTCATGCTGTGGATTGTTTTCTTGTTTGGTGTTAAATCTAGATTCCAAAAAATGACAGGATATGTGATATTTTCCTTGCTACTTCTGGCCTAATTCCTTAACTTGATAGTCTCCAACCCAATGCATTTTCCTGAAAATTATATAAAAATTCTTCTTTGTGGCTGAAATCTCATTGTGTATATTACCACATTTAAAAATCTATTCATCTGTTTGTGGACATCTATGCTGGTTCTATATTTTGGCTAATGTGAACACTGCAGCAATGATCACAGATGTGTAAGTACCTCTGGTGTGTGCTGACTTATCATCTTTTGAGTATATATCAGGAAATGGTATAGCTAGTACATATGGTATTGCTACTTTTAGTTTCTGAAAACCCTCTACAGTAGCTGTGCTAGTTTACATGACCACCAGCAATGTAGAAATACTCCGTGTTCCCACACCCTCTCCAATATTTGTTGCTTATTTTCTAGATCAGAGTGAGATGGAATCACATGATAGGTTTGGTTTGCAATTCCTGGTGTCAAAGGATGCTCAATGCTTTTTTATATTTTCATTGGCCATTTGTATTTCCTTTATGGAGAACTGTCAGCTCAACCTGAGTACTTGTTTATTGATTAAAATAATGGAAGCTTTTATATATATCAAGTTTTGAAATTTTATATAGTCTGGACACTAGTTATCCTTCAGATTAATAGTTTACAAAGGTTTTCTCCCATTCTGTTTGCTCTCCTCATTCCAATAATTGTTTCCTTTACTGTTCAGAAACTTTCAATTTGTAGTTCCATTGTCAGTTCTTAATGTCTCTGTAAACTGGGAGTTCTTCAAATGTTTGTCTTATGCTTATTCTTTCTTTATATCCCTTCCTCTTCTTCCTCATTTTCCTTCTCTTCTTTTTTGAGACAGAGTCTTTCTGTGTAGCCCTGGTTGGCTTGGATGTCACTATGTAGATCAGGCTTGCCTAGAGCTCAGAGATCTGACTACCTCTGCCTATTATTATTATTATTACTACTACTACTACTATTATTATTATTAAGAAAATGTTTTCATTCATTCAAAGATCCCCCTCTTCCTTCCTCCTACCCTCCCAGCCTCCCCCTCCCAACCTATCCCACATTCCCCCCAACAAGAAGGCAAGGCCTCCAATAGGGAGGCACATCCAGTAGAGACAAGTCCAAGCTTGCCTTCCCCCTGCCTCAAAGCTGCATGAGGTGTCCCATCATAGGTAGTGGAGTTCAAAAAGCCCACTCATGCACCAGGGATGGATTCTAATCCTACTGCCAGAGGGCTGCTCCAAGCACATCAAGCTACACAATTGTCTCACCATGCAGAGGGCCTAGTCCAGTCCCATGCAGGATCCATAGTCATTAATCCAACTTTCATGAGTAGAATCCTCTTCTTTCTCTTTGACTGGACTTCTGGAGCTCTGCCTGATGTTTGGATGTGGATCTCTGCTTCCATCATTCACTGGAGAAAAGCTCTGTGATGACAGAGTATTCATCAGTCTGATCACTGGGGTAAACCAGTTCAGTTCAGGCACCCTCTCTACTATTTCTAGTAGTCCAAGCTGGGGTCATCCTTGGGGATTCCTGGCAACTTCTCTCTATGCCCATGATGTCTCCCTTTATCATGGTATCTCTTTCATTGCTTTCCTACTCCTTCTAAGCCCTGAGATTAAAAGTGTGTGATACTATACCCAGCATACATGTAGGGCTTCTACTTTCTGAGGAAATATTCTTGAATTATTCTAAGAACTTGCCTGCATGTTTAACAAATAGAGTTTCCCAACAATTCTATAAATTTTCTAATAATAGAGGAAGTTCTCTGTTACTGTCAGGTTTCTAAGAATGGATGTTTAGAATTCACTCATTCATCATCATCATCACCATCAACATTATCATTATCATCATCATCATTATTTTGTGTTTTTGTTAAGATAAGGTCTCAATATGTAGCTCTGACTGTTCTTGAACTCACTAAGTAGACCAAGCTGGCCTCAAACTCACAGAGATCTGCCCACTTCTACCTCCTGAGTACTGGGATTAATTGCATGTGCCACAACACCTGGCACTACAATTTATTTTAAAATGAAAACAATGCAGTTATTTCTTTTGCAATCATAGTGTGATTTTTTTGGTAAAACATTGTCAAATAGCTGAAAAGAAATACTCTGTAATCTTTTTTGAAAAATAATATATTTCTGTGTTGTGGTTTATTCTTAGAACTCTGTGTCAAGAACTCTGATAACAGAGCACATCAATGTAAGACATATCACACCCAAGTCCCTCCACATACTCTATACACACAACATACATAATACTTGGGACGCACACACTATTAAAGGGAATCTCAATGAAGAGAAGACTTTTATAGCGGGTACTAACCCAGCAATGATTAACCCAACACTAGCAAAATGCTATGTTAGAAAGACCAGGCAATAAGATGGTCATTTTCTGACCAACTCATTGGGAGAAAGAACATACAATTGAATGTCAGCTCTATGCCAGGGAGTGGGAATGGGCATTTGATCCTCATTTTTAAAATTTAGTTCTTCAAATGCTTGTCAAATGGGTATTGCTATCCTTATATAAGAAAGAGAGAGAGAGAAAGGGAGAGGAGAAGAGAAAGAAGGAAGGAAAGAGGAACTGAGTGTGAATTTAAGTAGCATGCTTAAGATAAAGCTAAGAAAGAGTAAACCATGAAGTTAGCCTAATAGCTAACTTCAAAGCCCATGCTTCTTTTCTGATGTCAAACTTTATTCCGTCACCTGGCTTCAATGCCTCACCACTGGAGACCTAAGATTTGTAGTTTGTTAGAATTCTGCTTCTTACCTGTTTCATCTCTATACTGCTTTCTGACCTCAAATTTACTTAGATCTCCTTGGATTCGGAAACAAGCTTGAATTCCATCATCTTCATGATTCTCTTCTCACTCATTCCTGTGAATTAGGAAAGTGACCAATATTTGGGTTAAAATTTATGGCCTAATTTCATGGTAAATTATTTTATTGTGTTATAATCTTAACTAAGTTATCAGGGAAATGCAATCCTTTGCCACTGCATTGTAAATAGAGGGCAATTCCCCAGACTCCACAGGGATTCTGAGGATGAGGGAATTATTTTGTAATGAGAAAACAGACATTCACCATGATCAACATGAAATATGCTATTTGCCCCAAAGCAAGCGAAAAAGCCATTGGCATGTAATGCTGAGACAAATAGTTAAGGGGAGATACAGGCAAGATAAGTAATGTTTATGCATAAGACATTCACGACACCAAATGCTTGGCATTGCATCTGACTCTGGACACATTAGCTATGTATTTTTCTCCTTTAAAAAATCATGGTGACTATTTTAATTTGTTTTCAAATGTTCAGTGATTATAAGGCAAACATTTTCTTGATAACAAAGCTGACATTTTTATATCTCCTATCAGCTAAAAACGACTGTGGTACAATGATGCTTGCATTCCTGAATGGAGACAGACTAGTTTCTAAAGAAACACAGCTATTGGAAAAATCCACCTTTTTGCAATTAAACCTAAACAGCAGAAACACTGCATGTAGATTACTTTTTTGTGTTTAACAAAAATGTATAACACATAGATGTAAAACAAAGCAAGTGATAATTATCCATAGGTATAAAATCATATATTTCCTCTCTATATAAATTAGAGAATCATATATATTATATATATTTATATTATAATATATATTAGAAGTTTGCATTTGTAAGAAAAATTTTATGGAAACATAGTGTTTTTTTCTTTAGTTTTTATATAACTTTTAAGATGTCAATAAATTTCATGGTGATGCATTGTACAATTTCTGTGAATTATCTTTCTAAGCATCTCTTATATGATAAGTAAAAGGAATAATAAAAAAGATGGCCATTCAGTCTCCCATAAACTTGTTATCTTTCTTAAAGTTTTATCATTACAAAACACCATAAATATCTTAAGATTTGGTAGACCCACTGAATGTGGAGTGAGGGATGTGTATTGTTCTCTTGCTTGAGTCAGGCATTGCATAAGAACAGTAGAAACACATCAGCCACCAAGCATGCCAACACCTTCTCATCCTGTCGAAGAACTCTCTAGTTTTAAGAGTCATGGTAATTAGTAAATACCAACTGAGTCACAAATGAGTTTTCTCTTTTGTAAATCATTTTCAAGCATACTGTGTCTTCCCAATTAGGCTTTGAGTGTAGCAGAAAGGTAATGTCAGCAGCCTCTACTCCATATGCTGGAGGTAAGGATACAGGAACTCTGTTAGCAAAAGCACACGCTGGAACAAATTAATGTTAGTAAAAGGCACATCAAAAAATCAGTGCTTAAAAGCCGAGGGAGTCTAGGAAAGGTTTTCATGTCACAGCTGTGATTGCTTTTTTTTTTTCCCTTCTATAATGTTCTGCAGACAGAGGGGAGTACATTTCTCTCTTCCTGTCATCACTTCTGCCTGTATGGACTGGCGTGATCTAGATTCATCAAAGAGAAATTCATGTGAGCAGGGATGGCTGACTGTCTACAGCAGTGATAATGGGAATGGATGTGTCCTGAGCAGGTGGGGCAGTGTCAAGTGATGGAGAGATGTGGGGTTAGTTGTCCATCAATGAATAAACCAAAAGATGATCTTGGAACAAGAAGAATGCTTGTGTCATCCTACCATTAAAGGATTTCTGGAATAAATAGGTTGATATACCAGTTCACTGTTATCAAAGTTTACCGTATCTTAGTGTGCAAGCCTCGCATTGGGTGACCATTTTTCAAAAATACTACTTTTAAACTTTAATCTT
>CABHPQ010200001.1:8670-54566 GCA_902168405.1 Peromyscus aztecus
GGGGGTTGATGCAAGCAAAGAAGGGAAATAAGTGTATTCCCTCTTTCCATGAAGACAGAGGCCTTGGAAGAGGCTAAACATAGTGTTGAGGGTTAATCTTAAAGATAAAGGTTCTCAAGGATACCAGAGAGATGGCTGAAGAAACGTGACCATGTGACTATATAAACAGCTGATGGAGACAGAGAGGGTCAGGAGCCTTGAAAGTCAAGGTTAGGTCTTGATATTAATTCCAACTGTGTCAAGACACTCTTAGAGAAGCAATGCAAAATGGCTTAGTCACTAAAGGATCGCAGAATAAGAAGGATCGCAGTATACTTTAAATAAAACGTGGCTGCACTATTTCTTTTTCCTACAGCATCTACCTGCTAACGTTCATGAGCAGGGTAAATGGAAAGCTGAGAATTTTTTCAAGGATGTGGCTTTTTCCCTAAGTAAAATAGAGGCAGAGTCACTTTCTCAAAAATGATTGACGGGCTCTTAAATCACTTACATAGTGATCCCCAAGTGCCAGGCAGTCGTCTAAGTAACTTACAATTTATTGAACCCATTTATTCCTTAGAACTGGTTATGGATAATATCCTCCCGTTTCCTAAGGGATGACACTGAGTCATAGAAAGCTTAATGAATGTATCTAAAGGTACACGGGTAGAGAGAGTGACGGGGCCAGAATGCAAGCAGGGCAGCCTGGCTCAGAGACCATGCGGCTACCCACTACAAGGCCCCCATCCAGAGTGGGAAAGGGGTTGTACAAGTGAGTGGTTGCAGAGACAGACCCTGGAAGCAAGAAGGGCAAGGAAGGAGAGAAGCAGCAGCGAACCACCAAGGGTTCACAGGGCCTGTGGAATTAGAGGTTTGGTTGAGTAAGAATGGCGAAAGGAATGAGCTGGTAAGATGGGAAGGAGCAACTGGAGAGCAGGGTGCTAACTGAAATTAGATTTTGAAGCGGTGGAGCTCTTGATAATGTAAAGTCTAGACTGTGGTTCTGGGGATGACCAGTGTCTTAGTTACTGTCCTGTTGCTTTGATGAAACATCCTGACCAAAGCGACTTACAAAAGAGAGCATTGAGGAGCTTGCTTACAGTTTCAGAGGATAAGTCCATGGCCACCATGGCAGGGGGAGTGGAGACACATAGGCAGGCATGGTGCTGGAGCAGTAGCTGAGAGCTCACAGCTGATGTGTAAGTTACAGGCAGAGAGAGACAGAGAGAGGGGGAGGGAGGGGGAGAGAGAGAGGAGAAAGAGAGAAGAGAGAGGGAGGGAGGGGGAGAGAGAGAGGAGAGAGAGGAGAGAGAAAGGGGGAGGGAGGGGGAGGGGGAGAAAGGGGGAGGGAGGGGGACAGGGGGGAGAGAGGGGGAGGGAGGAGAAAGGGGGAGGGAGGGGGAGAGGGGGGAGAGAGAAGGAGAGAGAGAGAGACTGGGCCTGGTTTCAAAAGTCCACCCCCAGTATGTGGTGATATATTGTGTACCCTAGTAAAATATGCCTGAAGATCAGAGAACAGAACAGCCACTAGATTAAACATAGATGCCAGGCAGTGGTAGCACACACCTTCAATCTTACCACTCGGGAGGCAGAGATCCTTCTGGATTTCTGTGAGTTCAAAGCCATCCTGGACTACATGAGATTGACTCAGTGCCAAGACTTAATATGAGTAAAAGTTTTAGAAAAACCTGTTAAAACAGATCATAGAGATATTCAGACCCAGACAGAAGAATTCAAAGGAGACCAATCTCAACATCGCATTATAAGGTTACAGAGAAACAGCCTAAGGCTTTCAAACAGCCAACCTTAATCTATCCAGTAACCTTACAGGAACTACCCAGTGATAGATATCCTAAAGGCTGTGTAAGAGCTGACTGGACTCCTGTGCAAATGCTAGATTTGAAGAGATTCAAAGAAGCAATAGTCTCATATGGCATCCACTTATCTTTCATGAAGCAGATGCTAAACTCATGGTTAACTTGTAATAGAATTATCCTTCAAGACTGGAAAGGTTTGGTTACAGCAGTCTTGGAGGCTGGTCCCAAGTTACAATGGAGGACATGGTGGAAGGATGAGGTTAAGACCATTGAACAATGAGATCGAGCTAGAAGTATGGAAATTTCCAAACTTCTTGATGAAGGTGATTACACTGACATACAAAGACAACCTTTATATGATAACCACACCCTGGCTTTTTGCCACATAGCATCCTTGAATGCTTGGGACATAATTGAAAAAGTAGGAGAGGAAATTGAGTCATTTACAAAAGTTATATGCGCCCAAAAGAAACCTTCACTGATTTCTTACAAAGATTGACTTCAGTAGTAAATAGAGTAATACCAAATAAAGAAGCTAGACAGATAATAATTGAATCTCTGGCTTTTAAAAATGCTAATGCACAATTCATAAGGGTAATTAGGCCATTAAAGGCAAGATAGCACCTTTGGAGGAATGGATCCAAGATACAATTAATATTGAATCTCATGACCATGATGATGCTTGGATAGGAGAGGTGATTTCCAGAGGTTTGAAGAAAAATAATAATGTCAAATGTCTCAATTGCAGTAAATAAGGTCACCTAAAAAGGGATTGTAAATAGGGCATTCCTAGAAACATTGTTTTTCTCAAGGAATAATCCCAACAGAATGCCCCTCCCTTCTGGATTATGCAGGTGTGGCAAAGGCAAATATTGGACTAACGAATGTAGATCAACAAGGGACAGACAAGGTAATCCCTTTCCTTTGCCATTGGGAAAGGCCCTGAGGCACCTCTCAAAGGCCCCCATGTCAAATTTTGTTCAGTCCTTTCCTGTTACCATGAAACAAACTCCTTCCCAGAGCAATTAAAGAACCTAATGTCCATTGTAAAATACCATACTTCTCGGGGTGATAGAACAGCTATAGAAGAGAAAACAAAAAATTCAGGAGAAACCATAAATCAAAATTAGTAAAGATTGGATGGAGAGTCCCCAAAGTTAGGGTTGAGGAAGGGTTTTGTTTTTGTCTTTCAGGAAAATAAAGGTATCCAGCTAAGGAATCTGAAGACCACTGGACAAATGAAACATATGAAGAAAATGGACAAACCATCCAGAAAACTTGTCCTAAGAAAAAGATTTTCTGCAGTGAACCATGACCATGTCTAATGCAATCTCTGAAGTCTCCAAAAAGATGATGGGACCCCACAATGACGATTCTGTCAGGACAATGATAACGCTATTAAGCTGACAAACACCATCCAAAGATTGGCTTTGGACTACAAACTTCTAAGAACAATATCAAGATGGCTAGCTGAGATGATACAGCCTAACAGACTGCTCCAATCAGGACTTAACCATAATCCTAAATTTTTTTTGTGTCCCCATAAGACTACTAGCACCCCTAATCAGCAGGAAGTAGACTAGAAAACTATACCCACATTCCCAAAAAAATGGATTATGGATGTTTGTCTTTGTTTAGGGGTTGGTTAAAAATTGTTATTGGTCATAGTCACTCTCTAAACGAAGAAAGGGGTATATGATATAGAAATGTATTATATAGAAATGATAGGATAAAAGGGTAGATTATTGAATCTAGTCTGAAAAGAAAAAAGAGGATATGGATATGATAAGATAAAGGTAGATTATTGAATCTACTTTTAAAAAGCAACTACTAGTTTTAAATATTTACATTGGATTGGATGTTTGTATATTGTATACAAATTTTGTATATTGAGACAAATTTGAGATTAATTTTCTTAGAATATACTGTACATATATTTCTGCTCTTGTTCAAGGTATTGTACAGTTTATTTAAAAATGTAATGCAAATTGCTAGTTCTTGAAAGTTATTATTACCAATTAATTAGGATATAAAGAAATGCAAGTTAGTAGTTAGTCATTACAATCAAACTTGTAGTCATGTTAGTTATAGTTTCAAGGTCAAACAGATATATTTTAGATAGTCAGGTCATCTTCAAACACTTCAGAGATCTACAGAATATGGCATTTAAGATATTTTAATAACATAGATTATTTTTTTTATGACAATGAGACAAGTCTGCTCCTGACAGCACCAATCTACTTCGGAGAAGATGATGAGCATAGAAGAAACTCCATATGGAGTTTACTTTCTTTGGGGCAAAAGTTAACCACTGGGAAAGAAAGTGCCCTTACCTCAACTGCTGACAATATGCTGTCCAAATGGACAAGCAGGGCACAAAAGAAAGGACTGCCAAACTTTGCCAAGACAAAGTAGGACAGCCCTTTAGAAAGTCCTGCTTCACAGATGAATCTGTCAGATATGCTAGGCCTGTAGGCCGAAGATGGATGCACCAATGTTGCAGAGGGACCTTTGGCAGCCAGCTGTTTCTGTCATTTCTTACATTTTTCTTACATTTTTTTCTTACTTCTTTTGGAAGTTGCTTGCTTGCACTTCCTGCTTACTTAGATAATATTATTTCCTCTTGGGTCTCTGAGGGAGTTAAAGACTATATAGTTATAGTTGAGTTTTCCTTGTTAACAAATTTAGAAAAAAACTCACTGAAGAGGTGTAAAGTGTATAAGTTTGAAAGACATCAAAAGGTAGTTGTGGGTTGGTAATACAAGTTAGGATAGAAAGTGAATTAAGTACAACATTTTGGACTCACCAAAATAGGATAAATAATGGAGTGTTTTCTCTGAATTTGTCAAATGTTAATGGACTAGACATTGTTAATATAATTCTTGACTGTATATATTGTATATACTTATTGTCTATAGCTTTTCTTATATTACTTATAACCTTTTATTATTTTAGACAAAAAAGGGGAAATGAGGTGATATATTGTGTACCCTAATAAACTTTGCCTAAAGCTCAGAGGACAGAATAGGCCACTAGATTAAACATAGAGACCAGGCAGTGGTAGCACACACCTTTAATCCTAGTACTAATGAGGCAGAGATTTGTCTGGATCTCTGTGAGTTCAAAGCCACCCTGGATGGCATGAGATTGACTCAGTCTAGGAGAGAAACAGAGACAGACAGTGGTGGCACACACCTTTAATCCCAGCACTTGAGATCTCATGTCTTTGCTCAAGAAGCACACATACCTTTAATCCCAGGAAGTAATATGGCAGGGTGGAGAAAGGTATACAAGGCATGATGAGACAGGAATTAAAGCTTTTCAGCAGAAGCATCTTTTTCAGCTAAAGGCTCTGAAAGAGCTCTTTCAGGCTGAGGAGTCCTGGAGGTGAGAGGTGGTGGCTGTGGCTTGCTCTGCTTGTCTGATCTTTCAGCTTTCACCCCAATATCAGGCTCCAGTTTTTTTTATTTAAAAAAAAAACCATTAAGGAATTTGTGTTACACCAGTGACACTTCCTTCAGCAAGACCATCCTCTTAATCCTTCCTAAATTCACCAATCCTTCCATATTCACCAGCTGGGAACTAAATCTTCAAATATATGGCCTATGAGAGCCATTCTCATTTATGCCACTCTAAGCAGCTGAAATGGGGTGAGGGAAAACCTGGTTGAAAGACAAGAGCTGAGAGGCTGCCACCTCAGTGAGGAGGCCCGGGAGTGCTGGAGAGAAAATTCAACCAGCCAAGCCAAGTACCTGACTCCTCAATGTATGGGCTGCCGGGTGCATCCAAAATGCCCTGGGAAGCACAATGAAAAGGAGTTGGCAGGCCTCCAAGAAGCTTTGAGGTCTACTGAGGAGGAAGCATGGGTAGTAAGAGGTCTGGAAGGACAAAGGAAGAGAATACCATGCCTCCTCCAGAAAAAAAAAAAAAATCAGTGACAATTGCAGATGGTGTTGGTGAAACAGTATTCTTGGGGAAATAAGGCTTTCTTGATTAACAGGCTGGAGACAGTGGAGACAGACACTGATACTCAAGCAAGGGTTTGGAGGTGCACTATAAGATGTACCTCAAGCCACAGTAGGAGATGCCCAGAGTTGGGAGGGGGTACAAGTCGGTGGGGAATGGCCCAGGAGGCCAGCACAATTTTGTGATACCTGAGGTACTGAGAGCCATCTTGAAAGCCTCTTCCGGGACAGAACAAATAGTTCTCATCACAGACTGCTTCTTGGGCTTGGTCTCTGAGATAATTTTTGGTAGTGGTTAAGTGGTACCCATGGCACAGGAGTACCTGATGGGCCTCCACCTAAGCTCCATTTACCCATGATGCCAATGCCAAATGGAAAAAGCCTTATTAGGTCCAACAGAAATGAGTATTGGCCAAAATTAAGCAAAGGTGAATGTATTGGAGGGAGATCAAGGGATCCACAGAATTGACAAAGTCTGTAGGACCTGGATGGGAAATGGACAGGAATAATTAGAACTTGGGAGGGCTCGGCGGGAGGCTATGTGAGCCTGCCTGGAGCAGACAACCTGCCAAGCATTATGGTTATGAGCTGCTATGGTTCTGGTGAACATCCCCCAAGTGTTTATTCATGTGTTCAAGACTCAGTCCTAGGACAACAACGGATTAATCAAATTTAAATCAGTAGCTCCATTAGTGAAGGTAGATTAGGCTGGACTGAAATGACACATTCAAAACCACACCTCAGTGGCTTATCCAGTAGGTAAAAATGCATTCCTATCTCGGAGCTAGGGAGATGGCTCAGTGGTAAAGAGATGGCCACACAAGCTTGAGGACCTAGGCTCATGACCCAGAAGCCACATAAGAAAGCTGAGCACATAATGGAGGTGGTACACACTTAAAATCCTAGTTTAGGGGACATGAAGACAAGCAGATACCTGGGCTCACTAGCCAGCCAGTGTCACCTGTTGGGCAAGCTCCAGACCAAAGAGAAACCCTCTATCAAAAACAAAATGAAACAAGACAGACGGTTCCTACAGAACAGACTCCACATGCATGCAATCACACCTGTACTCATATGAACACACACCTAGGCAGCCATGTGCATACACATGAAAACACACACATGCACACACGCACACGCACAGTCCTTATGTTTGCAGGTGTGTCAGCACATGCCTGTAATCCAAACACTTAGGAACGTGGCTGAGACTAAGACAAGAGGACTGGGAGTTTCGAGGTTGCCTAGGCAACATGGTAAGGCCCTGTCTCAGTAACACCAACCAAGATCTGCATCTCAGTGTAGTTTAACTGGCAAAGACCTACTTCTTGCCCGTTATCTGTAGGTAGTAGGAAGCTCTTGTCTTAGCCATTTTTCTGTTGCTGTGAATGAACACTTGACAAGAAGCGACTTAAAAGAGGAAGTGCCTATCTCAGTTTACAGTGTGAAGGGCTACAGATCATGGAGGGGAAGACCCCAACGGCAGCTGATTCCGCAGTGGCAGCCGTGTTCAGCTCAGACCCCTCACTTCTGAGATCGTGGCCGAACAGGAAGCATAAAGATGACAGGAAGAAGTGAGCAGGGCTACTGAATCTCAAGCTACGCTCCTGTAGTAGCTTGAAAGAAAATGGCTGCCAAAGGGAGTGGCACTATTGGGAGGCGTGGCCTTGTTGGAGGAAGTGTGTCATTTCAGGGGTAGGCTTTGAGGTCTCTTTTGCTCAAGCTTCCCTCAGTGTGACAGTCAACTTCCTGTTGCCTGCAAGATGTAGGACTCTCAGCTCCAGCATCATGTTTTCCCTGCAGGCTACCATGCTCCCTGCCATGATGATAATGGACTGAACCTCTAAAACTGTGAGTAAGCCACCCCAATTAATGCTTTCTTTATAGGAGTTGCTGTGGTCATGATGTCTTTTCACAGCAGTAGTAACCCAAATTAAGACAGCTCCCAATGACCCACCTCCCTCATCCCTTAAAAATCCACAAATGGGCAGGTGAGATGGTTCAGCAGGTAAAGGTGCTTGCTGCCAAGCCTGGTGACCTGAGTTAGATCCCAAGAACCCACATGGTAGGAGAGAATTGACCCCCAAAAGCTGTCCTCTGACTTCCACATGTGAGCTGTGGCACATATGTGCACATGTGTCTACACACACACACACATACACACATACACACACAATAAATTTAACTTTTTAGAAGATTAGAGGAAAAGATTCCACAACTTTTCCAAACAGCACCACCATCTGGAATCAAGGGTTCAAACACATGAGCCTACGTGAGGACATTTCTCACTCAAACCAGTGCTGATCCACTTGGTCACCCAGAGATTCAGGCTGACAAAGGTTGGACTGTTTGCACAATAGATTGTTTCCTATCTCATTTTAAAGAGGAGAGGGAAAACATAAAGAATTGCACACCAGCTCTTATATGCTCAGGCCCTGAAGGGACATCACCTCTGCTCACAACCATTGGTCAGAATTAGTCACATGACTCTCTCTAAGCATAAGTGGGCAGATACATAGGGAAGAGTACATGGAATTTGGTGATGAGTCAAGATTTTGGTTCTGGAGGAAGAAGAGGGAGATTGGAATCCTTGTGAGGTTTTTAGGCACCAAATTCATACCCTTCCCTAAACACTGAATTACCTCCTTAAGGATATCTACATGTGTGTGGGCGGGGGAGAATGAATGTTAACCTTTTTACTGTTGTAACAAAGTGTCTGAGAGAAACGATTTAAGGGAAGAATAATTTATTTGGGCTCACTGCTTCCGATGTTATGGTCCATGGCCTCTGTGTTTCTGGGCTGTAGTGAGGCAGACCATGGCGGAAGGACACTCAGGAGTGAAGCTGCTCACCTCATAGGGGCCAGGAAGCAGAGGGTGCAAGAGAAAGCATGTCCGCCTGACAGGCTTCCTCTGCATTTCCCACCCAGCCTCCATCCTAGCAGGCTGTATTCAGGATGGGTTCTACAAGTCCACTGTATCTGTAAATAACCTCACAGACATAGGCAGTGGTGTACTTTTCTAATCTTTTAGACATCTTTCAGTCTAATCAAACTGATACTCAACATTCGCCATCATTGTAAGTATTTAATATTTTTTATGTGCCTTCTTATTCCTCTGCAAAAATGCTTACACAGAACAGAGACACAGTACATGCTTGAAATCTCTCTTTGGCTGGAGATTGATTGATATATAACATGAAGTTCAATCACAGTGAAACAGCCATAGTTCACCTGGACCACAACCTTCAAGTAGCATCTATTCAGTTCACCCAGGCCCTAAGAATGCATCTATACCACATATCAGTTACTGGCATCAAAGAGAAGTGATATACCAGGAGGAATATGAGTTTGGGAATACGATGGGGGGGAGGGGCAGGAAGGTACATAATTTTTTTTCCCCTTTGACCATTAAAATAATCTTCAACTTCTCTGGAGGAAACGGCATTAAGTGCTTAAAAAATAAATACCTTTTAACGATACTGAATCTGTTGCCAGGGTGGAAGTACCATCCTTTAATATAAGCAAATTTGGAGCGCTCCTGTGTGCTGACTTCCGTGGATGCCCTAAATGACTGGAGCAGATGATGATAATGATGATAGGGATGACGGCTATTTCAGGCAAGGAACGCTTGCAGCGTCATCAGAGCTCAAGGGCAGGTCCATTACTGGTTCTGGGTCCTGCCCCTGCTGCTATGCTCCTCTCCCCTCAAACCTTCCTTTGTCCTTCAAGAGGTATTTTTTCCGGACTTTTGCTGTGAGAACTGGATGCTGAGTCGGGAGACAAACATGAGCAACTTCTGGGATCTGCTTCTCACATTTTGTGTGAGTTCCCACACAAGTTCTTCCTGGGATCCACTCCTAGACTGTGACTCAGTAGGTCCAGGGCAAAACCCAAGAATCTGTACTTGATAAATATATAGCCCCCACACCCTGCCAAATCCATGCCCATCACAAACCTCAGAATGTAATCGCATTGGCTTCTGAGATGAGATAAGATAAGACAGGTTCAGTGTGGTATGGCTGTAGACACAATGTAGCCTGACTGGAAGTAACAAGTTTGCAGATTGCTCAGTGAGGGTGAGATTGTGCTGTCTTGGGTTGGGGGTCTAAATTCAATATGACTGAAGTCTTCATAAAGAAAAGAAATGCAGCTCACAGACACGGAGAAACATAGTAGAATGCTATGTGATGACTGAGGCAAAGTCCGGAGTGATGAGTCTACAGGCTGAGAGACACCAAACACTGCTGGGAACACCAGAAATGAGGAAGAGGCAAGGAAAGACCCTTCCTCGGCCTTCCAAGTGTGTGTGGCCCTGCTGGCAGCTTCATCGTAGGCTTCCAGCACGGTGAGAGAAAGATTCCCATTGTGTTAAGCACTCTGGTAATATGTTCAGCAGCCCTAGGAAGCAGATGCATCATGTAGTGCTGATACTGTTGGCATGGGAACCATAACTTGAGAACCATTGTTTCAGGGTCTTTTTATAGGAAAAAAAAAAAAAACAAAACTAAAGAATAAAGATGATGACTTCGTGTGAAAAAGGACGTTTGAACATGGATGTGTTTCTCTTTTATATTGGATCTGTAGTGGACATATGTTGTTTGGGGATGACCCCAAAGCATCCTGGATTTTTTTTCCTAAGAAATGGTCATGAAAATGATTATTTTACAGACTATTATGAAGTTGGAAGCTTCTTTCTGTGGTCTGATACAATCAGTGATAGGCACATGACCCAACCTTGGCTGCATTGTACTCTCTGTTATGGGACTTTGGATTGGAAAGTCATGCAGATGCACACATCTGGCATTTGCTATTCCCACTGCTGTGTCCAGACACGGTGATGAAATGGGTGTCATAGTTGAGGTGCCTTGCATTAATCTTCCATCTTCAGGTCAATTCTCCAGCCTCCTGAAGATTCTGTGAGTCCCCCAAATCCTTCCAGTAACTCTCTTTTTGTAAATTACAGTCTGTTTTTGTTGCTTACTGCAAATAATCTAACACAGATTACCTGTCGTCTTCATTCATCCCTGGTGTGGTCTAAACTTAGTTAAACTGAGTTTTCATTGTTCTGATTTGGATCTGAAACGCTGCCCCACTTCCACACAAGCTCGTGCTTTGAAAGCGTGGTCCCCAGTGCAGCAGTGTTTGAGGTGGGATAACTGTGACATGAATCAGTTGAGGACTCTGCCTTCACGGATGGAACCATTCGTTTATGGATTCGTAGTTTAACAGATCTTAAGGGAGGGGTTTTGTTATAAGTCCGAGCCCTCTCTCTGCTTCCTAACCACAGTGAAGTGAGCAGCTTTGTTCCATCGTGGGTGTACACCCACCACCCTGCTCCTATGCTACGCCTCAGCTCAGGCACAGCAAAGTCTGAAATGGTGAGCACCAAATCAGCATATCCTCCAGGAAGCCGGTTTTTCTGCGGCATTTGTCATGCTGATGGAATGATAACACAAATATCCAAGGGCTTTTCCTATTATAAACATGATGTGAATGCTGTGACAAGGGGAAGGTGCCTGCTAAATATTTATTTTTAAAAACAGTCTTTCAGGCTGGAGAGATGGCTCACAGTTAAAAGCGCTTGCTGCTCTTCCAAAGGACACAAGTTCAGGCAGGATCCACATCGAGCGGCTCACAACTGCTTATAACTTCAGCTCTGGAGTATCAGCTGCCCTCTTCTGGCCTCTGCAAGCACATGAACACATATGGTGCACACACACACACACACACACACACACACAAATAAAAATTATTTTTCTAAAACAGTCCTTTACTTGACTTGTGCTTGGTTAAATACCATTGCACAACTAGGAAGAATGAAAATGTTGGATCACTGAGAGAGATCCCTTGAGGAAGGCTGTTTTTACTGAGGACAACTAAGGAGATCACAGGTGGAAATGAGTTTTTATTCCAGCACTGGGCGGGATGTTCACAGCCACCAGCTTGCTGGGTAAGCTGATACTAACCTTTATTATTTATTATTTCAGGCTTGGTGATTAGCCTGAAGTTCGCCTCAATCAATGAACTCTAGATGCAGCCCTAAAAAAGAAGCCTTTGAATAGTATTCAGGTGTAGTCCTACATTCTCTTTCTGAGCTGAATTGTCACCCCTCGCTGATGTCACCTGCCTCCTCTCCTGAGCCACTTAGTAGTGCTTTTCAGTTGACGTCAACAGCTTCCTCAATACCTTGGAGGTCAGTTTCCCATGCAGGCATTATAACTATGTTTTGTAACCACTGGGCAAATTAGGCTAACTTCCCCTCCTTTCTTGATGTAATAAATTGAAATAATCCCAACTCATACCTCCTCCTTGTTTACCAAACTCCTTCCTCCTAAACCTGGACACTTAGTCAGACATCTTAAATGGAATTCCCATGAGCCTCTTCTCCAAATCCCATCTCCCCTTCCGTGAACTCCAAGCCGTAGTTGCCTAAATCTCTTGGACAATCTTCCCGCAGCACAAGAAACAAGAAATTTGGCCGCCACCCCTCCTATCGGTTTCACAGAGCATCACAAAATGTTCCTGTTTAAAAATTAGAGGAATAACAAAGTGCCTCCCAAAGTTCAGTCCGAGTTTAGAAAATTCATTACAATGAAAAGAGAAAAAGAATTTTTCTTTATTGCTGATAGTTAGTGGCATTGATGGATCACGGCAGAGCCATCCGCAATATGGCCAAATAACTTCACTAGAGAGGGTTTTATATAGCTACAGCTAAAATTCAATGAACTGATTCAGAAGACTCAGTATAAAATATAACAGTGGCTTCCAGTGCCAAATCAATTTGGGGGCTCGAAGGGAGAGAGAGCGCCTTCGTTCCCTCCCCTTTCATGGATGTGACTTTAACTAGACTATAAATTCTGAGGCAGAGGAGTGGCAGGCAGTGGGTTACAGCAGGTGATTTAAGAGACCTACCCTGAAAAATCAGCAAGTGGTGGCAAACATCAGCACTTAGAGACCATGTGACTATGGAGAATGTCCTCAAGAAATGCTAAAGGCTTAAAGGATATACCAGGGCGGGGGTGGGGGGGAGGTGTTTGTGCATGTACGTGTGCACGTGTGTAGAAGAGAAAGGTGAATGTTGTTTTTCTCTACTGTACTCTACCTCATATTTTGAAACAGGGTCTCTCACTGGAGCTGGAGCTGACTGGTTAGCGAGGCTGGTAGCCAGCAAACACCTGGGGTCCTCCTCCTGTCCTCACCTCCCTGCTCAGGGTCTATAGGTGTGTGCCACCATGCCTGCTTGTTCCATGGATGTTAGATCCAGACTCAGACCTCCAGGCTTTGGTAGTAAGCATCTGACTCATTGGACCGTCTCCCCAGCCTTCCTCACTCCTGACTTCACTCTTCCCAATCTTTTGGCTTTCACAGTTCTTCCGTCCTCTCTTCCACGATGTTCCCTGGACCTCAAAAGGAAGTTCCTTTTGGGTCCAAGAACTCAGCAGTCACTTATTCTCAGTAATTTGGCCATCACCCACTTCTGAAAAGGTGTCTCTGAACAAGGCTGAGAGAAACACTAGTCTATGGGTATAAACATAACTATTTAGAAGGAAACCTAACTACATGTCCATTTGGTGGAATATCAGTGGCTGGTTTCCCCATAGCACCTGTGATATGCCTAGCCATAGGCTTTTGAACAGTTCTATAGTGCCAAGCATGTATTCCCTACCACAGATTTAGCCTCAAATCCAATCAGACAGTGGTTGATTGATCCCAGAACACTCGTGCCAATATTGCATCAGTGGGCATATCATGCTAGGCAGTTAAAACTTGTAGCACATAGAAGGTGTAGCTGGGTGTGGTCGTTGATGACTTTCCCCCCAACAGCTTACAGTCTTCTGGCACTATGAAAGCTATCCAGCAGGGAGGAAGCTTCCAGCTCTGTCTTGTACCCAGAGTCTTACTATCTAGTTTGGGTGGGCATCTAAGAGCAATGGTAGTAGCCTGTATTGTGTGGGGGAGCATCTGGAGCTCTCTGGCTAACAACTCATAGGGAAGAATCCCACCTCTGGCGTCAAGATTTGGGTTTGAAGACCTATAACTTCTGGGAGCCGTGTTAGCTACCCATGCGGAGTACTTCTATTCAACCTTTAAAAATAAACAAACAAAAAGCATAGTTTTCATTAGGTTATGAAGTAGTAATTTTCTGTACAGCTTTTCCATATATTCTTAGTTTTGGTTGACCCGTCCCCAACCTCCACCTTTCTCTAACCTCCCTACCTCCATTCTCCTTTAAAAAACCCCTCCCTTAGTATCCCCCAACCCCTTCCTTCATATCACACGTGGCTTACTATCTGTCCCAGTTGGTTTTACGTCAACTTGACACATGCTAGAGTCATTTGGGAAGATGGACTCTCAGTTGAGAAAATGTCTCTATAAGATTTGCCTGTGGGCCAGTGTGCAGTACATCTTCTTAACTAGTGATTGATGTGGAAGGGCCCAGCCCACTTGGGTGGCGCCATCACTGGGCAGACAGTCCTGGGGTGTATAAGAAAGCAAGCTGAGGGTTGGGGATTTAGCTCAGTGGTAGAGCGCTTGCCTAGCAAGCACAAGGCCCTGGGTTCGATCCTCAGCTCAAAAAAAAAAAAAAGAAAGAAAGCTGAGCAAGCCACAGAAAACAAACCAGTAAGCAGCTCTCTTCCACAGCCTCTGCATCGGCTCCTGCCTTGAGTTCCTGTGCTGATGTCTCTGAATGATGGACTACCGCTGTAAGATTAAATAAACCCTTGTCTCTCCAAGTTGCTTTTGGTCATTCATGGTGTTTTATTATAGCAATAGAAAGCTAACTAAACACTGTCCTTCCCCTTGTTGGAACTCCTAGCCACTCCCCCATGACTGCGCACGCACTGGTAAGATGCTTAGTCATCCCAGGGCCTTACGTCCAACGTAATAAGTGCACTGCGTGATCACATAATCTATATACATGCGTGGCATAGCTGCGTAAGCCCATATGCACATGTGTGGGGGGACATATAAAAAACGGGTTCCACATACCCTTCCCCTCTCTTCTTGTACAATCTTTCCATAGACCTAAGCACCTCCTTCTGTTCCCTTCCCTTAATAAACTCTTTTTTTTTTTTTTTTTTTTGGTTTTTTAAGACAGGGTTTCTCTGTGTAGCTTTGTGCCTTTCCTGGCACTCACTTGGTAGCCCAGGCTGGCCTCGAACTCACAGTGATCCGCCTGACTCTGCCTCCTGAGTGCTGGGATTAAAGGCACGCGCCACCACCACCCAGCTCCCTTAATAAACTCTTATGGTGACTTTTCTCCCACGATAAACAGCGCCGCTTAATGAATAACATTGCGCTGCTTAATAAATAATACCCCCTCTCCCTTTAAATCTCTCCCCACTCCACATACCTCTCTCTCATGGCTCCTTTTTGGTGACCTGGCCTTGGCCACTCCAACTTGAACACAGCTGTCAAAAATTAAATCTAAGAACCACATATAAGAGAGACCATGAGGCATTTGTCTTTCTGGGCTTAGGTTACCTCACCCAATATGATATTTTCAGTTCCTATTCATCTTCCTGCAAATTTCAAAAGCCCATTTTTCCCTTAGTCATGGATAGAATGCCATTGTGTATATGTGTCACATTTTCCTAATGGACATCTGTGCTGATTCCAATTCCTAATATTGTGACTAGGGCAGCAATGAACACATATGTGTAGGTATCTCTAGGGTAGGCCATAGATCCCTTTGGGGAGATGCCCAGGAGTGGTATGGCTGGGTCATATGATAGTTCTAGCTTTTGCTTTTGGAGAAAACTCCACACTGGTTTCCATAGTGACTGTTTCAGTCTACACTCCCATTAGTCACCATCTCCCAATGCTATATCATTAAGGAATTAAGTTCTAATACATGAATTCTGGGACAAACCCCATAGCAAGGCCTTTCCCAAAAATGTTACCAGGGCCTATGTTTGGGAGGAAGGAGCGGAAGCCAGGACCTGGGATTATATAGAGGGAATTGGTCCCTGGGGTGGGTGATTAGCACATTTGTGGCTATCACTGGTATCTAGTTGGTCCCCAGACATCAGGCTGAAGTGACAGATCACACGTGTGCCTCCTCATTTAATGTATTCTTATCTTCCAGATCTGCCCGTTGCCAAGAGTTCCCAGGGCATGCTGCCCCAAATGCTTCCATTCAGACTGATTCATCCTCACTCATTTTCGGAAGCTTTTAAACTTGGGGGTGGACAGCATGGCCCTTGGGAATGTGCTTTCACGCATTAGCAGTTGATTTTAAACACCAAATATGCTGCCGTCAGTCATGGAGGGACATAATAATACAACTTCAAAAGTGCAGGATCCAAAAGAAAGGGCATTATTAATGGGAAAAATTTTAAAGTCATATTAAAGAGCCTCAAGTCTAGTGGAAAAAGCCAAGAAATGGGAACAAAATTAGCATTATTATAGCTTTTCATGGTAACTTACCCTGGGTTTTTATGGTGGCTTTATAAAAAGGGGAGGAAAAAAGGGAAAATGTAGCTGATCATAATTTATCCAACCAAATACATTTCCCATCCCCAGTGCACCTGCGATCCTGACTGTATTTAAAGGGTTTTCTTTTCAGACCCTTTCCGTGGCCATTTACACCTTGCAGTGTCCTTGGGGAGGCGACATTCTGTGTGGAACAGTAAACGGCAGAGCCCTCGGAGGCCTTTCAGGAAAAGGTTCAACTGAAGGGCCAGGGATTGTGCCTATTAATTTACATCTTAATAATCCAAATCTCCACAAAGCCCAAAGTGGAAAGGCACCCTAGGAGACGGCCCAAGGTGACAGCCACAATAGCCTTGACCTCAGGTGTCAGAGGACAGGACAGTCTGAGAGGGCCAGGCCTTGCTCCTTCCCCACTAAGAGGCTACCCCGGCCAGGCTGCAAGAGCGCTGTGCCCAAGGTCTTGAGGAAGTCTCCTCAGGTCACGTTTTGTGTTTGTTGTTGTTGTTTCGTTTTGTTTTTGTTTCTGAGACAGGGTCTCTCTGTGTAGACCTGGCTAGTCTGGAGGTCACCGTGCAGACCAGGCAGGCCTCAGACTCGGAGAGATCTGCCCGCCTCCACCTCTCGAGTGCCAAGACTAGAGACGTGCACCATCACACCCAACCTCAGTTCAGCTTCAAGACCCTCCCAGTGGCACTCTGGTGAGCATTACAAGACACACATGTACACATCACACAAACTGTATGTCTCTTATGTGTGGCTGTCTACAGGTGAACACTTATCGCCGTGTATTTCTGTGTGTGTCTATGTGTATGCGTATGAGTGTGAGAAGTGTGTGTGAGAGAAAGTGAAGTGAGAGAATGTGTATAGAAGACTGTGTGGGGAAATGTGTGTCTGTGTGTAGTGTTGGAACACGGTCAAAAGAAAGATGCATGGTGAACACGGCCCTGGGGAACCGTGAGAGAGGATCCAGGAAACAGGGCCCAGGGTCTTCTACCTCAGGTGCACTTTGTTCTTGGGAATGTTCTTGGATGTGACTTCATGGTTCCTGTCACAAACATTTGCATACAATTTATAAGACATGTTTATTCCTGTTGGATGTCGGAACATAGCTCTAGAACCCAATCTGGTCAGTGCATCCTGAATCTGGATATACCCTCTGCCTTGCCTTCCTGCTTTCCCAGATATAATCTATAGTACATAGGAGGCAGTTGTGTTTAAATTGGTCTGTCCTGAGAAAGTTCTGGGAAGCAGCTGCTCTGTTAATACTTAGAATGAGCTTACAGACGTTTATTTACATGCTATAATCTTGTTTTTCTGAACTTAAACAACCTTCCTTAGATCATTGTTTTCTTTGTTTTATCTGTGTATAGAGGTATACGGACACTGAAGTAAGGTTGTCTACAGCATGAGACTGTAGTCCACCCCAGGCTTTCAGCTCCTCAGACCCCAGGTCCAGAAGACAAGATATGCTCAGGTCGGCTGAAAAGTCGACAATATGGGAGTATGTGTATGTGTGGGGTGGGGGTGGGGGGGTGTATATACTTCTCCATGTGTGGCTTTCTGTCTGCCTGCATGTCTTCTAATGCTAACTGTTTGAAACACTGTATTAGCTTAGTGTGGAAGTAGGAGAAGTCTCAATGACTTTTAAGGAAAATGAAATCTTTTTTAATTGGTCAGAAACCCACATAATGTGGAATTTGCCACCCTAACCACTTTTAAATGTGAAATCCAATGGTATGAAGCATATCTGATTCACATAGGACAAGCCCTCATGGTCTAACCACTGTTCATCCCCCACCTCTTAACACCATTGCACTGTGTGCTGGCTAGTCTTATGTCAACTCGGCACACAAACCTGAGTTGTCTGAAAGGAGGGACCCTTAATGGAGATAATGTTCCATTGGATCCAGCTGTACGGCATTTATTTTATTGATTAGTGATTGATGGGGGAAGACCCAGCCCATTGAGGGTGGTTCCATCCCTGGGCTGGTGGTCTTGGGCTCTATGAGCAAGCAATAGGAAGCAAGTCAGTAAGCAGCTCCCCTCCATGGCCTCTGATTCAGCTCCTGCCTCCAGGTTCCTGCCCTGTTTGAGTTCCTTTGATAATGAAGAGCAATATGGAAGTGTAAGCAGAATAAACCCTTTCCTCCCAACTGGCTTTTTGGTTGTGGTGTTTCATTGTAACAGCGGAAATCCTGACTAAGACATACTGGCAACACCTACGTTACAGAGGGGCACATTCACACCATAGCAACATAGACACACCCCAAGAGATGATTGGCTGAGTGTAGAAATATATATATATATATATATATATATATATCCGATAGAACTCTTAGCTTTACATACCCAATGTATAACATGAATGAATCTTGAAGACATTGGGTCAAGCGACACAAACTGTTCACAGAAAGACAAATACCAAGCTGCGCTGGGTGGTCCACATCTGTAATCCTAGCACTTGGGAGATGGAGGCATGAGGATTAGGAATTTAAGGTCATTCTTGGCTATATCATGAGTTTAGGCCAGCCTGGACTACGTGAAACCTTGTCTCAAAAACAAATACTATATGATCCTACTTATATTTAAAACCCTCAAAATCACAGAAATGGAAAGTAGAATAGTGGTGGCTAGAGGCTGAGGCAAGAGGGGTGGATGCAAGGAGTTGCTCCTTCAGAGTTTCAGGGTTTCAAGATGGAAGTGAGAGCCATACACCATTTTGAAATGCACCCTCAAAAAGGGTTCAGGCAATCTTTATTTTTATCTTCACCCAAGGAAATGGCAGGAAACTAACCAGTACATGTTAGACGCTGGAGGGGTGTCCAAAATCACTGAAATACAGTTGTTACAATATTGAGAGGCAAAAACATAAGCTTCACATATCATCTACCAAATTAACTGGATTGATCCTCCCTCTGCTACCCAAGAAGTTTCCATGGTTCCATTAAGATAGCAGAAAACCTAGCTAACAACCCAACCCACAGAAAGGACTTTTCTGAACTGGCCCAAGCTCACCCTCTCACTGGCCCTCTATGAGAAATGACTTTCAAAAGACTTCTTAGGCTGTCCTGTTCTTTTAAAGGCTGCGGGCCTCTAGGCCTCTGAGGGTTCCCCAGCCTGAACATTGAGTCTGTTACACTGCCATGCTGAAACAGCTGGTCCAGCCCTGACTGCCCCAGCTATTAAATAAGTTGTTTAGATCCATTATTCTTGGTCTCGCCAGCATACTCACACTTACAGTTTATCTCAGGCTCCCTATGATATCAAATCAATGGGACCCAATAAATAAGTGACACTGTGATGTCACAGTAGAATACTCAGCAGATGGGAAATAAGCCCACAAAGAGTTGGGGATCTGCCACTCTGGTAAAATGGATAACAGGCCAGAGTATCCCATCCAAAGTAAACAATAATGCAAAAAAAATTTGAAATTTAGACCTATGACTAAGAGGGAAGCATAAACCTTGAGGAAGGCCTCAAGGTGTTCAGAGGGCACATAGTACATGCTTGATAAAGCTGGTGCAACCCAATGTCCTGGGGAAACTGGAAGCTTCTAGATTTGGACTGTTCCCAGAGCATGAGAAGGTTGTTCAGTGGGATTATAGTTTCAGCATCCTAGCTGAACTATATGTCCATATGGTACTAGACACATATGTGACTGAGAAAGAACTACAGGAAACCTCCGGTCCAGCAGTAGAGACACAGAACTCTGGGAAAGACCATGAGAGCAGAACACCATCCAGACCCAGTAGAGACTTGGCATGCAATTGGGCTATGGAAGAAACTGGAACTCCAATCACAGAACATCACGTGGTCATGGGACCACGTTAATGCTTGTCATAAAAAAAAAAATCAGGCAGACCCCAGTGACCTTCCATTGTAAGGCAGAAAAGGCACTTCTGGAGTCAGAAGGTGCGGGTTAGTCTGCACAGACCAGTAGCTCATGTCCCAATGCCACTGATCAATGTTTCATTGACTCCTCCTCAGCCCACACCTATTGTAACTCATGTAGCATCCTCTACAACTAGATGAAGGAGGAAAAATAAGCCAAACTCAGCCAACTGGTTTACTGACTTAATATGAAGGTATAGGCCTAAAACTACCACCAGACTATAGCAATGTAGAGAGAGAACTCAAGGGTAATAGGCTTAGACACCAAGTGAGCAAGCTCTGTTCTACGGGTCAAATCTCCCCCAACTACTTGTTTTTATGGATAAAGTTTTATTTAAACAGCCATACCTATTCACTTTCATATTGTTTGCAGCTTCATTTCTACTGTGATAACAAATTTGTGTGGTTGCCACAGAGACCAGATGGCAGACAAGAGGTGAACTATTTACTACCCAGCCCTTTACTGTTTGCTGACTCCTTACTCACAGGGTTGTGAAGGCAATGCAATCAGACTGAGAACCGGAAGGCTTGGGGAAGTCAGATGTGGACAGACCCAAGAGAGCAGACATAAAGTGTAATAACTTTGAAGACTACGCTGAAGCTCACAAGAAAGCATCAACTGCAGAAGTGAGATTAACCAATTGATGGGCCAATGACTCAGTCAGTACACAGGAACAAAAGTCCAGCCTCGATCCTGCCAGGGTCTGGGCAGTAGGTTCACGAGCAGAGTCTCTCTGGCTGTGACGGGAGCTTTTCATGGGTTCAATAGCCCGGGCTATCTCTCACCGGTGTTGACAGCTGCGAACACTGCTCAATCTGTAAAGCACCAATGACTGAGAGCAATGGACTTTACCTTTGGTGCCATTTCTTGAGGAGTCCGACAGCCACTCTGAAGCCAATAGATTTTATCTGGTGCCTTCCGGTATGAAAAGACAACTTGACCCTGACCAGGATTGTGTCCTCAATATCGGTTTGCCCCAGATAGCATCACAGTCAAAAGGCTTGCAAAGGTTTTCTCTATTTCACTAGAAATGACAAAACGTTTGCTACCCCAGCAGTCGACAGTGGAGAGGACAGAGCAGAACCAGTGAACCCAAGGACGGAATCTATCATACAGAAATAGTGAAACCACATAAAAACTATTAAAAGACTCGGGTTGTACCAGTTGTGTCCTCTAAGCACAGTGGAATTAAATTTGAAATCAATAACAGAAATACCTCTGGAAACTTTGCAAACAATTGAAATGGTTTTTGCTATCCAGTTTTCCATTGCTTTGAGAGGAATGGAGGGAGGGGAAGCCGTGGTCAGAATGTACGGTATGAGAGAAGAGTAAATAAAGATTTTTAAAAAGAAAAAGAAGAAGACCTGAGACAGTCGATTTATAAGAAGGTTTATTTGGCTCTCAATTTTGGAGGTTTCAGCACATGACCGATTGGCCCCGTTGCTTTAAGTCTGTGATAACATCACCACAGGAGTGCATGGCAAAACCATTCACTTCACAGGCAGGGGCCAAAGAGGAAGTAAAGAGAGCAGGTTCCCATAACGATCCCATAACGTCCTTCGAAGGAAGGCTGAGTTGCCATCGTTTCCCAGTGGGTTGGGAGCCAAGCCTCCAGAGGACAAACATGTTTGTTCTTTTGAGACAGGATCTCATATAGCCCAGGCTAACTTCAAACTCACTGGGTAGCTGAGGCTGGCCTTCACCCACCGAGTGCTGTAGTTACAGGGGAGGGCCACTGCACGCGATTTGGAGATGTGTCTTTACCAGCACACATCTGATGGAGGCAGTCATCTGTTCTGGAGAGTACAGAGGGGCAGATTAGGAGCCGGGAAGAGCTTCTGCACTGGGCTGTTTGGTGAGAGTCAAGGTCAGTTGCGCCTCTGCTTCGCAGGAGTATTTTTAGCGGCAGATAAACAAGCGGGAACAAATCCTGCAACGGAGCGCTCCTGTGCAGCCCACAGGCAAACTAGGTCAGCCTTGGCCCCGCAGATGCATACAGTGCGGCTGAAATGGAAGCGGAAGGTGGCCAGGAGCAGGCTTCTTGCCACTGAGGGGACTAGCACCTTGCGACTCTAAGACTCCTGGGTTTGAGCGACTTTGGAGTCATCAGCTCCATGTCCCCACTTCTACGGGACTGTATCTCCACCACAATCCAAGAGCCAGGGGGGCAGAAACTCACAGGTCCCACAAAGGGAACACCACTGGGCCACTCTGTCTGTGGAGATGTTGGCGGTTCCCAGCGGCCTTGGGCCTGGTGGGGCTTGGGGTGGCTCCGCTGCAGTACCTAGAAACAGTGCTCTCTGAGTCCCCTGGTCACTAGACCTAGGATTTGATGTCCTAACTCCTCAGCCACCAAGGAGACTTAGGAGAGCTGGCCACGGGTCACAGCAGCACACCCAACACCAGTACCCGTATACAGCAAGCACTCAGTAAACTTGACTGAGCTAGGACTGAGCATAGCTGCCCACAGTGTTTTGGCTCTATGTTTCAGCTGCCCCACCCCTAGCTGGTACAAGACCCGAGTCCCCGTGGGTCTCCATTGCTGTCTGTCCATAGGGGCACATATGGGGTCAGAGTTAAGACCTCTGAGCAGATTCATAGGACAGGAGGTCTCTTCTTAACACATTCCTGCTGGGAACCTCTGGCCACTTCTCAGGGGGAAACTCAAAAACACAGTCCTCACCTTGTGGCTGGATTTGGCCACAGTGTAACCCCACCCTCCACTCTCCCTACTGTCCTCCTCTTCCTGTCTACCTCATTCCATGTCTCATTTGGAATGTTCTGTCCTGGCTCCTGTGGGGCTGGGTCCTTCCCCATCCAGGCTCAGCTCAGCTGCCACTCTTGGCCTTCTGCACACAGGCTCCCCCTTCCATTGGTCTCTTTACACTAAGGGAACCTGTCAGTGTCTGTAATGACGAACTTCATGTTGGTGTATTTCCTATCTCGTGGTATCTCTTTTTTTTTTTTTTTAAAGATTTATTTATTTATTATGTATACAATGTTCTGCCTGCACACCAGAAGAGGGTACCAGATCTCATTACAGATGGCTGCGAGCCACCATGTGGTTGCTGGGAATTGAACTCAGGACCTCTGGAAGAGCAGCCAGTGCTCTTAACCACTGAGCCATCTCTCCAGCCCCTCGTGGTATCTCTTAAAGGAATTAAAATATTGGCCTTTTCTTTGGCTGATTTATTTATTTATTCATTCATTCATTCGTTTGTTTGTTTGCTTGTTTGTTTTTGTGGTTTTTCGAGACAGGGTTTCTCTGTGGAACAGTCATGGCTGTCCTGGAACTCATTTTGTAGACCAGGCTGTCCTCAAACTCACAGAATGCTGTGATTAAAGGCATGGGCCACCACTGCCTGGCTCCTTTTGCTGATTTTATAACTTGTGCTTAGGGAAGGGTTGCCCTCTACTAAATTTGTGTGTAATTTCTGAATCCGTGACTATAAAGGGGAATCCTTTCAGAATCTGGGTTCAAGTTCTTGTTTCATATGAAAAACAAGGCTGTTAGCTAGGGCCATTCAACAGGAAGTTTTGGGTGCTGCGGTATCCTGAGAGTCTGCTGATCAGTGTGAGGAGAGGCCCTTCTGAGTGGGAGAAAAGATAGTGTGTGTGTGTGTGTGTATGTGCACAGAGAGGCTGGTGTCGCCTGCCTGACTTCCAGCCTCTCCACTGGGAAGTGAAGGATCCAGCTTCCTTTACTCCCAGTCTGTGGGATCACACACCTTCCTCCCGTGCTCCCTACATCCAAGGAAAGCTTTTTGTTTCCTAAACCCAAGCCGGCCTCCAACTTCCGATTCCCTGCCTGTCACCTTCCAGGTGCTGGGATTACCAGCATGTGCCACCATGCTTGGCTCAGGGTCAAGCATTTTGTCCATGACTGCCTCTAACTGCAGGATGGCATTAAGGGGGCCTCAAAGCAGGCTGCGTTTAATGTGCCCCCTCCTCCTGAGCTGCATTGGCAGTGTGATGGCATTAAGAGCTGGGCCTCATAAGAGGCATTTCCTCTTCCCTGTGAACAGAAGCAAGGCCTTCCTTTTTTTTTTTTTTTTGTTTTGTTTTGTTTTGCTTTGTTTTGTTTTTTGAGACAGGGTTTCTCCATGTAGTCTTGGTGCCTACCCTGGATCTCTCTCTCTAGACCAGACTGGTCTCGAAAGGCATGTGCCACCGCCACCCGATGCAAGGCCTTTCTGAAGAGGCATGTGTGGTGCTCTGCTAACTTGCTGCTTTTCCTTTTCTCCACACAAAGACACAATCGGAAGGCCCTCACCAGGCTCCAGCACCCTGGTCTTGGACTTTTCAGCCCACAGAACTGTGAGAAGCAGACTTCTGTATTTAGACGTGATCCTGGATCCTACATTCTGTTCTAAGAGCCCAAAGACAGGACAGGAAGGGAGGAAGAAAGGAGAGGTTGAAGTGCTAAGGGGACTGAAGAAAGGAGATGGGAGATGGAGGGTCACTTAGTGAGGCCAGTCACTAAGCCAGTCCATTTCCTCAGAGTCAGGTTAGTTCTTCCACATTGGTGGCTTGGTGATGGATTGACTGTGTAAGAGGTCAGAGGTCAACCTTCAGGAACCAGTTCTCCCTCTCCTTCTACCAAGTAGATTCCAGGAATCAAACTCGGGTCGTCAGTACGTCAGTTATCTACGGAGGCATCTTGACAGCCCCGTTAAGTTCTTTTTAAGATAGTCCTTTTTTGTGCCCTAAAGGATCCTGATGGGTCGAGCTGAGCCCTTTGGAGAGATGCCAGGTCCACTGCTTCTAAAGTGGCATGCTCTGTTCCCAGTCCCAGCTAACCTGGAACAGAGAAAAAGACTGGGTGCAACTGCTTAGGGAGCAGTTAGGAACGGGGGAAGGAAGGATTGAAAAAAGAGAGACAGGGTAAAGATGGGAGCCATGAAGGGGGAAATTGAAGCCTCCTGTGGGCAATGAGGGCTCAGTCCTTGGGGAACACTTTAAGGAAAACAGTACAAATCACAGCTCATAATTGTCCCACTGAGGACTGATGAGCTGAGGTATTTATGCACGAAATTTTATTCCCTGAGGTGGAGAGGCAATCTGAGGACATTTACTTTCTGGTATTTTCAGCTGATTGTATACACCTCTGGAGACAGAGCATGCCCTGGGGCAGAGGGATGGAGAGAACCTTGAATGTATGCAGATCATGAATGCAGCTGAACTTTAGGAAGGGCAGATGGTGTCTGCTACACCACAGAAGACAGAGGGGAGAAATGAAAAGCTCTTGGTGAGGGTTCTCATCTGCTGGGGGCAGACCTTCCCTGAAGCCTAAATCTAGAATTCTCATTTATCTACCTCTACAAATGTTACAGATTTAAAAAAAAAAATGGTTTGGGGTTGAGTTTTCTGGCTTTTGCAATATATCATTTCTAACTCATGTCTTCCTAAAATTGTTCTTACAACCAGATTCTCTGCGACTTCAAAATCAGGAAATGGCCCATGAGTAAACCAAGCCATCATTTTCTTCCTGCAAACAGAGTGCATGGTAAGAAAGTGAGGGACGACACAGGACAGTGGTTAATTCCCCTTTATAACCCAAAGGCCACCCTAGCAAAGCATCCTAAATGGGAATTTGACCCTGTCAAATGGTTTGAATGAGAATGGCCCCCATAGCCTTCTGTATTTGAATACTTCATCCCTAGTTGGTGGAACTGTTTGGGAAGGATTAGGTGGTGTGGCTTTGTTGGAGGAGGTGTGTCACTGAGGGTAGGCTTTGAGTTTCAAAAGTCCATTCCCAGTTAGCTCTCTCTGCCTTGTGCTTGTGTTTCAAAATGTGGGCTCTCAGCTACTGCTCCAGCACCATGCCTACCTGCCTGCTGCCATGCTCCCCACCATAAGGGTCATGGACTTTAACCCTCTGAAACTATATGCCACACACACACACACACACACACACACACACACACAAAAAAAAAAAAAAAAACCTCTCTCTTTACAAGTTTCCTTGGTCATGGTGTCACCTCACAGCAATAAAAAAGGTACTAAGACAGAAGTTGATACCAGGGAGTGGGCTGTGTCAGGCCTGACCATGCTGGGGTTTGGTTTGGTTTGATTTCTTTTGGTTTTTCAAGACAGGGTTTCTCTGTGTAGCTCTGCCTGTCCTGGAACTTGCTCTGTAGACCAGGCTGGCCTTGGGCCCAAACTCACGGAGATCCCCCTGCCTCTGAGTGTTGGGATTAAAGGTGGTGCCACCCCTGCTCTCTGACGACCATGCTATTTTTTTGAAGGAATGTGGAAGACATTGGAACTTTGGACTAGGAAAGTGGTTGAACACTCTAAGCCAGGCTTAATGGGTCATACTAGGAAGACAGCGTTGAAAGCAATGTGAATTGTGGAGGTTTCAGAAGGGGATGATATTTGCTACTGGGCTAGGAATCATCCTTGTGGTATTTTGGCAAAGAAGGTAGCTGCTTTTTTGCCCATATCCTACAAATCTGCCTGAGGGGAAGTTGAAAAATAGTGGAGTAATTTCTCCTTGGCAGAGAAGATGTCAAGACAGCCTAATATTGACTCTGTCATGTGGTAATTAGAACTACACTTATGTAATTCTACAATGAAAAAAGAACAGGTTGGACAAAAAGAAATACAAAATGTACAGTTTAAGGTGAAAAAGAATGCCAGAGAATTTAATGTTAGAGCCAAGGCTTGTGCTGAAAGAGAGAAGGAGAGGCCTGCTGTGGAATGGAATAAAGGTGGGGGATCCCTCACAGCAAGACCCCACCCAGCTGAACTTCCTATCTATAAAAGGGAAAGGCCTAGGGAATTT
Source organism: Peromyscus aztecus (assembly GCA_902168405.1). Lineage (NCBI taxonomy): Eukaryota > Metazoa > Chordata > Mammalia > Rodentia > Cricetidae > Peromyscus > Peromyscus aztecus. Next base: position 35,546 of record CABHPQ010200001.1, read on the forward strand.
GCTGCCTCTAAAAGGCAACAACACAGAAAAGCTTGATGCAAATGTAATTCAAGGAAGGGACAGGCTCCATCGCAAGAGGGGAGCTGAAATTGGCCATAAAGACGTCAGCATCAGACGGGTGACTCTGGCTTTACGTTTATGAAGGGTACACAAGTAGAGGGGTTGTGGAATCCTCCTCAGCAGCTAAGGAGCACTGCTGAGGCCAAGTGTGTGGCAGGGCGGGGGGAGGGGGGTCCTCATGGAGGCCCAGAGGGACTATGGTATGAAGATGTGAAAGTAAAGCCTGGATTGTGTTAGAGACCCCAAGATGATAGAGGTGCCAGAGCCTTGGGATATCTGCCAAGGAGAGCTGCAGAGAGTGAGTGGACCCAGCCCAAGAGAGACAAGTATATTACAGTCAGCAAAGACGGAAGGGTGGAGCCATCTAAGCCTTTGGGCATCAGACATGGAGCTACAGTATTTGAGTTTGCGCTACTAGATTTTGACTCTCCTTTGATTCAGTATTTCCTCTTAATACCTCCTCCCCCCCCCCTTTTTGGAATGGTAATACGTATTCTATGCCATTGTATGTTGGAACTATGTAATTTGCCTTTTGATTTTACAGGGGGTTACAGTTAACAGATTGCCTTGAGTCTCAGAAGAGACTTCAGACTTTTAAACAGTGTTGACACTGTCCAAGACTATGGAGACTTGTTTGAAGTTTGACTAAGTTCATTTTGCATTATAATATGGCCATGAGTCTATGGGGGCCAGGAAGTGAAATGTGATTGAGAATGTCCTTCCTCATAGGCTAATATATTTGAATATTCATCCCCAGTTGGTGGAACCATTAGGGAAGGATTAGGAGGTAGGGTCTCATTACAGGAGGTGTGTCACTGGGGACAGGCTTTGAGTTTCAAGTGACTCTAGCCTTCCCCAATTAGCTCTCTCTTCTTCATGCTTATGAATGAAGATGTAAGTTGCTCAGCTACTGCTCCAATGCCATGTCTGCCTGCCTGCTGCCATGCTTCCCACCATGAAGATCATGGATTCTCACTCTCTGCAACTGTGAGCCTCCAATAAACTCTTTCTTCTGTAAGTTGTCTTGGTCATGGTGTCTTATTGCAGCCACAGAAAAGTAATTAAGACATTCTCCAGTCAGCTCCACCTTACAAACTGAATATGGGTCCAGTACATCAGTATTTACCCCCAAGGTGGAATTTTTACTCACAATCTCACTGAAAAAGGCCCCTTACAAGGTTTCCTTGATAGCCGAGGAATTCTCATAAGCAGTGAATAGGAAGTAATCAAGAATTATTTCGTATGTGTTATAGAATAATTGCTTCCATAAATTTGATAGTTAAACAGGAAAAGAAGGGATTTCTTCTGTCACCTAAATGGTCTCAAAAAGTTCTGTGAAGTCCGGAACACACCCTGGTTTCGGAAGATTGGCTTAACTTCCGAGACCTCCACAGCCCATTCTCTAGCATCCAGTTTCAAGCCCATCAGCTTGGCTCCTCAGTTTCTCAGCAGAGGGGCAGAGGAAAAAGATTATTTTCATTCACCAAGTGACCACAAGAGGGCACACTCGTTGGTCGCCTGGAACTGGAAATGAAGCCCCGGTGGGTCGGTAAAAACTGACAAAAGAAAACTTGGCTTAAAAGGTGTCGTCGGATCAACCCGCCCCCGCCCCACACACCCTGCCCACCCTTCTCTTGCTGTAAGCTGAATGCAATCAGCGAACCCTTCAGTCTGCTCAGGCACCTTCTTGGGATGCGAGAAGTGCTGTCCTATTAAATCTAGGTCATTTGATGATGGGCATCCCCATATCCCGGGAACTGCTCCCTACACTTTACAAGGTGAACGTCAGAGCAACAAGATTCAAGCTGCCGAGAATAAGGAAAGTTAGAGCTGAGCCCTCACCCGGCACACCGACAATAGAGCCGGAACAACTGTTTACCTCTCCGAGATGCCGGTCTTCATTCCCGATTGTTTCTGAATAATGCCCCATCACCTCCCTTCCCCCGCGTTTGTCTAGATCTTTTCTATTCATATTTGAATTGATCCTCGCTCACTTTCCCTTTTTTATTATTATCATTTTGCCTGGGACTTTGGATCATTACAAGATTGCGGGTAATGACAGACTGTAATTAAGCTTAACACAGATTTTTCTTTTAGGAGAGAGAAGAATCCACCAACTGAAACTCAGATTGCCTGGGCTGTAATTTGTGGCGCTGTCACAAAGGGGTCCTTTTCCGCATGGTGCGCAGCGGTGATGAGCAAGCGCTGGGCCGAGGGTGTGCGCTTCTCTCGCATGCTCTGGAGCGAGCTGCAGGACTCGTAAATAGCTAAGTATAGCTTGAAGCTGATTACAGGCCCGATCCGCCTATTGTGCCTCATCACTTGTCATTGTTGAGGCGGCAATTGCCGCTCCGACGTTTCTCTTTGTGGCTGGCTGCAGCCGGTTTCCAGGACAGGAGGAGCCTAGAGCTGGGGAGACTGGTTCTTCCAGCGGGATGGGCGTGGCAGGTGTTGGCAATGAGATTAAGAGCAGGCTCCCAAGCAGGACACCTGTTGCCCCAGAATTGCTGTTTATGCACGATCTCTATCCATGAGGATGGCCGTTGTCGCTGAGACCAGGCTAGCTGTGGGAACGTGAGCAGGCAGTTCAATTTCTCTGGCTTGGTTTACTCATCTGTAGAAAGGGACCATAATACTTAATCTCTTACTCACAAAGTAGATTTGAAGACCTATGAAATGAGTATAAGAATACCTTAGGAGCAGGTATAGTCCCCTAAACACTTAAGCAGCCACCTTCACATAGGTATATACCCTCAATACATAGACTAGGCATAGAAACCACCTGTGCACCTTATTGTAAGGAGTGCGTTTGTTCATGCACTCCTGTGGGCATGGTTTTAGGACATAGCTTCCTGTGGTTGTTATCAGTGACCACTGGCATCGCTAGGGTTCTTCCTGTAAATCGGGCACCCTTCTGAGCTCTTCTCCAGTACCAAAGAGAAGCTCCCAACAGGAGTAGTAACAGCCCAGGACAGGGCAATTCTTCATCTTCGGGACCTTCCCTGCTCTGGGTGCTGTGTGACTACCATGGATGGGTCTTTCTGGACCTCCAATATCTCTGCTGAAGTCAGGTGACAGCCTCACCTCCCTGTCCTTTTTAAACCCCCTTCCTGATAGGAGGGAGGATGGGAACTGTAAGGAAGTGGTAGCTGTCTGTGATGAGAAGCTGTCCCTCTGATGATCCTGGAGGATTGAGATGGCACACTGTACCCCATAAAAATACACAATTAGTGTGGCAATCAAAAATAAAAATATACTTAGAAATGTACATTACCACGGGGAGGGGGGTGGAATTAAAATACACAGCTAAGAGCAAGTTTCCCAAGCACAGGTGGGGTGCCTGGTGCAGCCTTGGTGGCCACAGGTGCCACTGAGTGCTATAGAGGAGGTCACTGTTCCCATCAGTATAAGTGGTGCTGCTGGGTGTGGGCAAAAGTACTGTATTTGTTATTCTTTTTTTCTCTTTCGAATCAGGATCTCTGGTCCAGGCTAGCCTCGAACTCACTATGTAGCTGAGGACAACCTTGGGCTTCTATTCCTTCTGCCTCCAAGCCCCAAGCCCAACCCCAGTGTTAGATCATAGGAATAGACCACCATTTTCAGTTTATGAGTGGCTGGGGATCCACGCAGGACCTTGGGCATGCTCTGCGAACACTCTACCAACGGAGTCACATCCCAGTCCATCTGTGTTAGCGACTGTTCTTGCTGCTGTGTGCAGCTATCTGACGAGAAGGAAAGATTTATTCGGTTCATGTCTTGAAGCCACACTCCACCATGGCATTGAAGGCATGGCTTCAGGGGACACAGAAGGCTTCTTGGTAGATAGGAAGCAAAGAGCGGACAAGAATCAGCGCTGACTATAAGCCTCAACCCATTCCATGGACACTCACTTTCTCTAGCTAGGCTCCGCCTCCTAAATATCCCACCCCCACCCCACACCCCCTACCCCCTCAAAAAAACAGCACCACCAACTGACAGTGAGTGTTCAAACGTATAAGCCTGTTTGAGGGGGCATTTTCCCGCCAAACCATGACAAGTGTCTCATTGCTACTTTGTATAAAATGATGAAAAGCTAATGCCTAAAGAAGACATTTAGATTCATTTCATCTTTTGTCTGTTTATTTGGTTATTCTGGGTTGGGTATCACTAAGTAGCCCAAGTCAGTCTTCAATTCTGTCCTCGTTTTGGCTTCCCAAGTGCTGGGGCCAGGCGTGTGCCCGCCACATCCAGCTTCTTTGTCCTTTTTCACGTAGTTACCACAGCACGTGTTCAAGTGCACCCCTAGCTTGCTTTGGGGGTCTGCATTCTGTTTTTATAGGACAGTGCTAGTCTAGACAGTGGGATGTGGTAAGGGGTTTTGAGCCAAAATAGCATCCAGCTGCTAGGGCTCGCACACCGCTTCAGTCTCACCAGTATCCTTACGCTCTTCTGTACCAACAGTCTTGGCTGTGTACTGGATGGGCTTGTGTTTAAAGACACTCATTCTTAGATTACTGTGTAATTTTTGTCTACAGAAAGTCTAAGTGGAAATCAACTGGATGGGATCTGGGGGAGGGGGGGAGTTGTTATTAACATAAGAAAAAGAAGGTGGTCATAGAGACACACATCTGCAACCCCAGCTCTCAGGATGCTAAGACAGGCAGATGGTGAGTCCTGGGCCAGCCTGGACTATCTAGCAAAAATCTGTCTCAAAAATAAAATAAGGACTAGGTATGTGTCTCAGTGACAAAGAGTTTGCCTACATGTGGAAGGACCTGTGTTTGAGTCCCGGCACTAAGGAATGGGGGAGGAGACTTAACTGCCAAGGGCATTTTGCGCTTTATTTTTCCTTTCTTTTCTTGCTTAGAATGCAGACACAAAGTCAAGAGGTAGCCTGGCAGTGGTAGTGCACGCCTTTAATCCCAGCACTCGGAATGCAGAGGCAGGTGGATCTCTATGAGATGAGTTCGAGGCCAGCTGGTCCACAGAGTGAGTTCCAGCACTGCCAGGGCTAACACAGAGAAACCCTGTCTGAAAAAAAAAACAAAACAAACAAACAAAAAAGTGTAGAGGTGATGCAGCCTCCTTGGAACCATGAGGGTAGCAGTCACAAGGTGAGAACGAAGGAAGGAAACTGGACTCTTGAGCAGCATCCTCAGGCCAGCATGGTCTATCTGGGGCTCTGGATCATGTGAGCAGAGGAAACATCACCTAGGGTTGGGCCACAGCAGCTGGGTTTCTCTTATAAGCTGCCTGTATTCCTGGCTGATGTCCTCATTTCACACGGAGTCAAGGCAGTGGTTGTTTGGTATTTTCAGTTTTCCCCAAGCCTTTGAGCATCCTTGCTTTGCTGGAAAAATTCGGAGGTGAGGCCCCATGTAGACTAACTCAGAATCTTCCACAGAAGCAGCCAGCCCCACCACTAAGCAGGAAGCTCTGCCAAGCACAGTGCTTAAAAACCTAGAGAAGAACACCGGTCCGTGCACTCCAAATGCTTAGCAGCTGAGTCCGCTCAGTTGCCCGCCCCCATATTTTAGCCAGGGTTCTCTTCAGAACAGACCAAGGGATGGATACATATATGTATACGTGTGTGTGTGTGTGTGTGTGTGTGTGTGTGTATCAAAATTTATTAAGTGAGCTTTAAAATAGTAACAATGGCCAAATTGCGCCTGAGATTCTGAGAAGCTGGTACTCAGTCCTTTAGTAGTGGGAGTAGTCCCAGAAAAGCTGTTTCTCACAGTGATGGGCCAGTGTGTGTGTGTGTGTGTGTGTGTGTGTGTGTGTGTGTGTGTGTGTGTGTGACTGGCAGTCACTCAGCCTACAAGCACAGTACCACAGTAGTCGCAATCTGGCACCGGGAGTCCCAGGAGTTCCTGGAGAGCCACTGATCCCTCTTCCATGATGAAAGCTTGGAGACACTGGTTCTGTTGTCAGTGGAGGAATCAGCAGCAGCAGCAGCAGCAGCAGCAGTAGCAGCAGCAGCAGCAGCAGCAGCAGCAACTGGGCAAATTGAGCAAAGGAGAGGATGAGTGTCTGGGTTCTAACCTGAAGGTGCCTCCTACAATTGAGATGGGTCTTCCCACATCAATTAGGACAGTTCATCAGGTGAGGCTCCCTACTCAGGTGATTCTAATTTGTGGCAAGTTGACATTAAAACCAACTTGTAATGCCTCTAGAGGTGATGTGGACCTGTCAGGGACTTGGCTGGGGTCTGGCCACTCCCAGTGTCTTATTAGAATCCAGTTCCACATAGAATGAATGACCCATCTTAGTAGAGAATGACCAGGTAAGGTACCTCCTTGCAGTAGACCTCTGTTACTTGGGTAAATTGAGAAGCATCTCCAATGATATCTAACGACCTGTGCCAGAGGAACACACAGGGCATTGACAGCTAGTCACTTTTTGAGGCTTAGGGGATATAGCCAGTGAGGAATTGCTTGACTCCTTAGCCTCTGGCCGCTTGGCAAACCATTCTTTCCAGCTTACCCTCTGCCTCCAGCCCAAGAACATTTGATAGAGTTACACACAGTACTCCAATTCTGGTCCCGACAGTCACATGCTCTGTGGTCTTAGGCAGGTCACTTACCTTCCCTGAGCTTCTGTTTCCTCCTCTCCCAGGCTATTGTCAACAATACAAGAGCTGTGCATGACGCCTCCATCCCCAGCTCCCTCCGCTGCTTCCTGTCTTGCTCTGCACCATCATTAGGAATTTTTGAGTAAAGGGCCCACCTTTCTGGTTTGCATTGGGCCCTGTAGATTATGTAAGCAATCTCGCTCCTCTATAAAATAGGAATGCTATTTACCTCAAAGACTCACAGTGAGAATTAAGTGAGGAAACATCTTGTATGTGCTTAGCCAAGTAAGTGGGAATGGAATGTTCTCTAGAAACGACAGCTGTTACCTGCCAGCCGGGTTAATTCTCTCACAGTGTCTTTCCCAGCAGTCAAGCACTGCTCCTCATTGACCTCACTACCCCAAAGGCCAAATACGCACTGAAGTGGGGGTGAATCCCACACCCACCGCAGCAGTGAGTAGATGGGAGTTCAGAAGCAACCTTGAAGTCCCTGAGTTGGGACCTCAGCCTGAGGCGCCCAAACACACACCTGTGGAGCTGCCCATGTGACTTGACACTGCCGGTGACCTTTGCTAGCGGACTCTGAGCTAAGGAACCCAGGCCATGGCCATGGGATTAGTAGAAATGCTACAATGTCAATCTGCTCCACCCCCATCCTCCATGAGCTGACTCTTCTCTGTACAGGAAAGTTTGGGGAATAGACACACCTGTCTAGAATGTTCCTTAAGGCCCCCCACCTTCCTCTAGGTAGCCATTTCAACAGTAACCAGATGCAGTGGGCCTTTGGCTAACTTTGGGTAGGTATAATCAGCTGCATTGTAGGGATCCAGCTCACACCTTATTCTTCCACACTGGGAGGACTTACATCCTGAGGTTGGTTACCTTGCAAGGCACCCTGGGAGTTTGCCCATCCCAGATGTGGGGTAACTAAATATAGGGTGTGGTCACCCCTGGCCACTAGGGAATGAAAGGTGATGACAAAATACTTCTCTTTCCATCACCTTACTATGTAGCCTCCAGACTACCATAGTCACTCAGGAGTCCTAGGGGCCAGCTGCATCTCGAGCATCAGCACACTGGTCACCTGCCAGCCTTCCTTCAGCAACTACAAATCCTATGGATCAGTAGGACAATCCTAGAATCCAGGCCTGTGCCCCTGTCTCTGCCTGCTCAGATAGTCCCTCTGTCTCCCCTGAAAGGAAATCCATTTGCTATATAACAGTAAACTACCTCCACACATACTTTATTAAATCAATATTCTGTTAGGGTTTGAGTGTAAAATATTTCCTGCAGGCTGATGCTCTTGAACATTTGGTCCCCAGCTGGTGGCGATGTTCTGGGAGGTTGTCAAACCTTCGGAAGGTGGAGTCTAGTTAGAGGAAGTGCATCCCTGGGCATGGGCCATTATAGCCCAGGTCTGTTTCCTGTTCCCATCCTGTTTCATTCAGAAGTAAGGCCATGAGGTTTCCCAGCTAAGCTCCACCACCTCAAATGCCTTCCTGCTGTGATGGGCGGAACCCTCACACTGTGAGCCTCACACTACAAGCCCACCCTCCCTTACCTCGCTTTCATCAAATGTTCAGTCACAGAGAAAGAGAAGTTACTAAAACATGTTCTTACTGTGTTCTAAGGGGCCAAGGGAAATCGCCTATTTCTAAAATGCAATAAATATCTTTCTATTTGCATCTACCACAGCCGTAGTCTCCTAAATATACAGGATTGCTGTGAAGTCCCGACACCTTCCTGCGGACTTATCCTGAGAAGAGCTGACCCTGAGGAGGGTCAGGGGCCACATCTGCCCTTTTAACCCCATGGGCTATTTGACTCCTTTACTTTGAGCACCCGTTTCCTGGAGACTGGAGTGTGGCCTTGTGCCTGTGCTGTCTAAGGAGTATTCAGGTCTCTCTTGACACAGTCTTCCAATCTTCTGCCTTTGCTGGATGCTCATTTTCTCGTTCTGGCCTCCCCGCCACTGTTAGATCAGTCACCGCTGGTGGGAATATCAATCTAATAGCTTTTCCTGAGCATGTACACCTGTCAGGGATGGACATGACACTCTCACTGGGAGACACCATGGTCCTGGGAGTAGATGACCATCTGGAACGATAGGCTGGGTCAGGGAATAGCTGAGGACAGAAGAGGCCATTAAACAGATTCCCTACAAACATCATTCCACAGAGGGGCCAGCCTGAGTAGCTGCTTTCTAACTATCCCCCATTTGGGATGCCTGCTGCTCCAGTTACCACAGATGTACAATGAATGACCCTAAAAGCTTGGAGCTTAAAACCATAAGCATCTGATTTTCTTTCCATGTGTCTGTTGGCCCATAATTTCGGGAGGTACTCAGCTAGGTGTCCAGGTGGTGGATGGAGTTGCAAGAGCAGGAGACTGAAGTGGCCAAGCTGTAACATCTCTTGTCTCACAGAGGTGCAGGGTCTCTCTCCAGAGATCTCCCTACTTGAGCTGGCCTGGGCCTTCTCACAGCATAGAGTCATCAAGACACTGGCACTTCCATATGGGCACCAAGAGCTCCAGGAGCAAGTAGCCCAGAAAGGAGTTGCCACATCTTTCGTGGTAGACATTCTTAGAGATGCCCCAGGAGTCTTACTTCCCCAACCTCTACCATGTGTATAACCTTTTGAAGTCTATGGTGCATATAATTCTCTAAAGTCTAGACCACGCACAGCCCCCAAGATCCACCCTGTATGTGTCATCCCCTAATGTCTACATAGAAAACATGAGGCAGTGTCATGCTTAGTCACCAGAGTGTGACTAACATGCCTTTAGTGATACAACTTGGGATGTCACAGAATCACTTCTGTAGCACTGTATTGGTGACAAGTGAGCCATAGACCCACCCATCCTTCAATATGGGAAAGCAACGTATTACCACGGCTGGACAGAAACACCCAGCCTGTGACATCTGCAGAATTGAATTTAAATTTGTGGCCCATTAGAAGTGGAGCTGGCTCTCTTCATCCACATCATCTTAATCTGCACTACAGGTCTCCTGTTCTTCACATGGGGCTTCATGGGAAAACCACGTGAGCACTTCTCAAGGGTGTCTGCCTGTCCCTTGGTAGAGTCCCCGAGTCACACAGGCAAGATCTACTGTGAAGCAGGATGCTCCAAGGACGCCCCCTGTCCTACATAACATCTTCATAGGTAGGAATGTGACAGGCTCATATCTGAGCCTGGAGGACACCCACTGAAGCTTCTAGAGTCTCGTGTCCCAGGACCGTGAGCTGTACCAGGGACACATGGTTAGCAATGGAACTAGAGACCATTTCTTGAGAAAGGAAGTGCTCTGACAATCGGAGTGGGCTACTAGTAAGTAGGGAAAGAGCGTTGGCTCCAAAAGTACTGAGCCACGGCTCATAACCCTTTATGTGTCATTTACACAAGACATCTCCCTCCTCTGTACACCTGGGGATTTTCTTAAGCCTGCTCTGTTTGTTGTATGTAGCCCAGGTGGGGGAGGGTTTCTAGTCTTTTCTTGTCCACTGGCTTCTTTTCTGTTACTATTCCTGTTCCTCTCTCCAGTCTCCTGACTCACTTACTGCAGAAACCATTGTGTATGTCTATGAATGTCCCTCATCCCCTACCTTTCCCACCATCACCTGGCTCCACTGGGCAAACCAGAAAGCCTGGGCACTAACACGTGTGTGTCTCAGCCTCTTATGAAGTGGCTTCTGGCATAGGTGCATCCAGCCAGTTCTCAGGGCTAAGCCTGCTCTAAAAAGTCCCTTCTGATCTTGCACTGTTCCCAGAGACCCAACAGAAAAACCCATTAGCTATGACACCGGCTCTTGAGCCCTCAGTAAGGAAGGACATTTAGGCCAAGCAGATTGAGCTGGGGCTGAGTTGTCTTCTGCAATACCCCCACCTAGTGGATCTGCTGGAACGCTTCTCCAAAGGGGATCATGATTCCCAGTTGCCCCAGGGAAGGAAAGGAATAGTTCCAGTCAAAGAAAGAGGCCACCGGGCAGCTGGAGTCTATGAGCAGCCTTCCTTGACCTCTTTAGCAAAAATGGAGACTTGACGGCAGGCCCTGTCCAATTGAGACGTGTTATTCTAGACACCCTCGGTTTCATTACCACACTGGCTGCATCACAGAGCTTTTACAAAGACACAGAGGAGCACACAGCCGTGGGACGGTGAAGAAGAGGAGGGACCACCATGCCTTCTGATCCAGGAGATGGGGGATGAACATGGAGGGAGGCAGGGGGAGCAGAGAGCAGCTGACTGAGGTCCTGGGTGTTGGAGGCATGCTTGGAGGTCAGGGGAAGGACCAACAGGAATGCGCAGCCTGGGCCGCACCATCTTACACATTCCTAGAGAACTTTTCTCCCCTCCGTCCACACCCCATACATGCATACACACAGCCCCAGTATTCAGGGGGAAATTCCAGTGGGCTCTTTCAATACGGCAACATGAGGGGTAGCCTCACTGTCAGAATGTATACATGTACCCTTGTGAGGTGAGTGAGGTGACCAGCAGGGACTGAGAGGGTGGGGGAGGGGCCTGTCAGGGGAAAAGGCTGCTGCAGGGCCGTTCTTGCGATGGGTCAAGTGGCTGCTATCCAGAAATGTTCCGGTCCAACTGCAACAGCATCAGAGGCCATTGGACCCCCTTCCCAAATGTGCAACCTCATATCAGTGCGGTCCACCCATTCTCTCAGGTCAATCTTCGAATCGGGTGTTTAGAGTAAGAACAGTGATGACGCTCATTTTGCACAGGAGGAAGCTGAGGTTAGACAGACCCAACTTGACTGCAGGGGTCATGAGTCAGGTTAAACAAAGACAGGGCAGAGGACAACCAGGATCCAGAAAGCAGCAGGGTCCCTCCTGCTCCAAGGACCCTGAAGGAGTCCTGGAAAAACTGAAGAGGGTGGGAATCTGGAAGACGGGATGCGCTTGTAAGGCTCATTAAAATATTGGCTTAGTTTGGGGTTATTGGGTTAGTCTGAGAATACTGGATTGGCCTACATGTGGTTTCCTTGCTACTTAGTGTTGTGGGATCCATAAGGAAATATTAGCCCAGGCTGGACTTGGCATAGCAGTAATTGCAGAACATAAGAGACTGGAGCAGAAGGATTGAGAAGGCTCAGGAGCAGTCTGAGATCCATAGCAACTTCCTGGCCAGCCTGGGCTACTTAGCAAAATACCATCTCAAACAAATAAGCAAGCAAGCAAGCAAACAGGCCAATCAGAGGGAAGATGGCACACTTGAGTTGACTGACACCTGATTGACGGCTTAGCCCAGTCTACCCAAGGCACATCTTGGTTTGAATTTGAAAGTCAGGCCGTTCTGGGTTGGAATGCAGCTGAGCTGTTTGTTACTCGAACCATGCACTCGTGGGGGCTTCATTTTCTTTATATCAAAGTGAGTAGAACAAGTGTATTTTACGTGTGGCAGAGACCAGCAAACATCTTTTACAAATGGGCCAGAGAGTAAATACTGAAGGCTTTAAGTTCACAGGGCCTCACCTGCAGCTGATCCACTCCACCACCAAGACAGGAAATAACAGCAGACAATACTGAGTATGCCCTATGTGCCAATAAAACTTTATTTACAAAAGCAGGCAGACAGAAAGCCAGATTTGCCTCAAGAGGAGTAGTTTGCCAACCCCCCGATTGTGGTAGAGAGCAACTGAAACATCACCCCTCAGGCAAAAGTATCACTCCGCTTCGGCAATCTAGAGAAGACCACGTAGGCAGGGCAGCTCCGCTCCCACTGTCCCTTAGGGACCAGGCTTGCTCTCAGAATGCTGAGGCCAGTGAGGCTGTGACTGAGTGAAGGGAGGTTGCAGGAGAAGACAGAGACGGCAGTTGCGCAGTGTGGTGGCTCCAGAATGAAGAACACGGAAGCGACATAGAAAGGAGCTGGCGCTTGAAGGCCACTGTGGAAGTTTAGTGTCTGTGACTGATGGGAAATGGTAGCTTTGCCCTGAGCCACCTGGACTTGCCTTTTCTCAGGATCCCTCCAACCCAAGTGCAGACAGACTGCGGGGATGGAGTCAGGCAGGCAGCTGGGACCCACAGGGCTGCCAGAGAGGAGATACAGGAAAGACAGCAGTGACTGGGTGGGAAGAAGCAGGCCGATTCGGGACAGATTTTTTAAGATGCTTTTCCTTTTTTCCTTTTTCTGTCGAGAAAGTTCACGATTTTGCTCAGCTTATCAAAAAATTACCAATCACTCAGCAGTCACATCTAGGATGTGACCAAAGCCCTCCAGAAACATTTCATCTCTGAGTGCCATTGTACAAATAACCACACACACACACACACACACACACAGGAGCTGCGTGTCCTCTGTTGGGCACTGAAGGATACTGCTTAGCATAGTGTTTGACACACGAGACAACAGAAGTTTGCAGAGAGAGGAAGAGGTAAAGCAGGAATCCCTCGCCACAAACGTAAGAATCTAGGCAAGTACACTGCAGAGCAACTCCCCAGAGTCAGCCGTAAAGCAAACCGTGTGTTACTCTCTTTAAGATGTACACCTTTTACTGCAGAATCCTCTCAGTCAGGAAACGAGTTCCAAGGTAAGATGGGGGTGTGGCACAGCCTAGTCACTTCACTTTAAGGAGCCCCAGCCTCCTGGGATGCCTCAGGAAACAGCAAGGCCATGGACCTTCACATCCTGCTTCTTCAGCATGGAGGCAGGTGAGGCTGCTGAGGGATTCCAGTGGGTATCATGCACTTCACCTTGGATGGTAAGGACAAGACACAAGCAGGAAGTGACCAGGTCATGCCTGGGGAAAGACACATCATCTATGGACCTTGGTTTCCTCCTCAGACCAGCTAAGAGCTCAAAAAGATCTCAAACCCATAAGGCCCCATGACTCTTGGTCAGGCTTGGTCTCTCCCATGTTCCGGCATCAGAGGGAATGGCAGGCTAGAGAGGGCAAGAGAGTGACGCTGTGGACGGGAGAAATGACCGGCCTCAGGAAGCATCAGTCCCGCCTATCACTAGGCAAGGGCCACATCCTCAGGTAGGACCATTTTCCATATCACTCTGGGCAAAAGTCATGAACTATCTGAGTCTCAACTTCTTCTTCAATCATATTGAAGTTGCTCATGTGAAACTTCACATAAAGTATAAACTGTCCGCGCATGTAAGCTAACCTGAGGCCAGCACGGCTCTGCCAGGATGCCCTCGGGGCTTGTTGGGGGAGTGCAGGGCAAGGGTTAAAAGTGTGGACCCTGGGGGAGGGTGCCAGGACTTAGATGAGTGAGGGAGAGAGAAAAAGGAAGAAGAGACATGGAAAAACTTAATTTATATTCCAGGGTGGTAGGAAGATGGCTCAGCCTTGCAAGCGTACCTGCTCTCCCAGCTTTAATTCCCAGCACCCAGGTAAAAAGTGGAGCCATGGCCATGCTGGAAAGTGGAGACCGGAGAATCCCTGGGGCTGGGTGGCCAGCCAGTCCAGCCTCACTAGTGAGCTCCACATTAGTGAACTGTTGTTTGTCTGAAATTTCAATTTTACCTAGCAATCCGCATTGTATCTGGCATTCTCTGTTCTAGGGATAAAATGGTTGTGTTGTGTTCTGGGTACAAAGCTGAATAAATTCCTTAACCATTCCAGACCACATCACCCTAAGTTTGCTATCCTTACACTGTGTGACTTTGGTGACACCCTCAACCTCTCTATGACTCTGCTTCCTCATCTGTAAATGAGCAGACGGGGAGTGTCTGCCTCCCAGAAGACTCCTGAAGGTCAGGTCCACTCTGCTTGGCGCCCAGCACCTAACAAGGGCCCACCCCTCTCTGCACCCCCACGGCCAGAGGCCTGCTGGAGGGATAGTGGGAGTCTACCAGGCCCAGCTCTGCGGTCCCTCCTGCCCCAGCTCCCCCACCACCACCCCTACAGCAGCTTTGCTGAATTTGCTCTCACTCACTTTCCCTTCCTCTGAGCTGTCAGGACTATAAAGCATTGTCTGGGATTCCTGGGCTAGAAGGAGCCTGGGCTAGAACCTACATATGGGAGGTTCTGTTGGGGTTATTTACTGTGACAGAAGATGCAAATGGCTGGCCGTCCACAGAGGGAGGGAAAGCCACCTCAGCAGTGTGTGACACCGTAAATGCAGATGGCGAGGCCGTGGGGAGTTGCATTTTCAGTGAGTAGAGCAGATACTCCACTCGGCTGGACATACGAATCACCAGCCACTCCTCACATTCAATGTGAGAAGTGACCAGCTTCTTTCAGGACCCCGGATGACACTGTAGTTCACTGTCCTCAGGACGTTGCGATGTGAAAATCTGATAGCAGTAAACTGGTGAGAAGGGAGGGGTGGTGAGGAGATTGGTTCCCGTCTCTTTGCCTCGGCCTGGTTCCCATCGCAACCCTGGTCACCTGTACTGCAGACGCGTCCTTCCTTAACAAACAAGTCTCCTTCCCTAACCTGCTTCAGAGAAAGAAGATCTTCTCCAACAGGGTAAAAATAGATTCCCTGGTCGCTGGGCAGAGCTTGCAAATGGAATCAGGAGATGGGGAACCAGGCTCTCAAGCTTCTCAGGGACACCAGAGTGTTGTCTTGTCCTCAGAAGAGGACATACTTGACAACTGACCTTGGTGGAAAAGGTTTTGCTCCTACTTCATAGGATTCTTTCATGGTGGAAGCCCAGCCGTGAGGCCCCTGGCAGCCTCCTGGGGCCTTGCTGTCTCCAGTTTCTACACAGTGAGCTGAGAGACTTAGGAGCAGGAAACTGGGCATGGAGATGCGCCTCAGCCTGGCCTCTCTGGTCTCCTGTATAGAGTAAGAATTTCTGTTAACCCATCAGCAAGGCTGCACCGGGGCGAGCATTAAAATTCCACAGTATGATCCTTACTGACCAAAAAGGTGCTGTTCAGGCATTTTCCCTGCTTTTCAAAATGTGCAGCACTCAGGTGAATATGTGGGTTAGGACAAGGTGATCTCAAATCCCAGGAACTGACAGTGATGCTATTCTCTAAGGTCCAGAGAATGTTGTATGGTAGCCATACCTTTGGTTTCAAATGAGTGAGTTTAAGTATGTATCATAGCAGTAGTCAAGAGGTGGACAAACATCATCCAACCAGGTGCTTACAACATCCAATAGAGACGAGTAGACTTGCCTGATTAAGAGAGAGCAAACAGAGGTGACACATGCCAGCCTGGGTTTAAGTTATTTATAGAAAATGCATCTCTCGGTGGTGGGGCATGTATATGTTGGTTCCTAACCCTTCTCAAAGTAATGAGTCCATCTAACAGTGACCTCATCCTATAAGACAATAAAAAGGGAATATATTACCCTTTGATTTGTTGCAAACTTCACCCAAACTCAACAGTTTTAAAACAATAAGCACTCACCAGGCGGTGATGGCATACACCTTTAATCCCAGCACTCAGGAGGCAAAAGCAGGCAGATCTCTGTGAGTTCAAGGTCAGCCTGGTCTACAAATCGAGTTCCAGGACGGCCAAGACTACATAGAGAAACCATCTCAAACAAACAAGAAGCACTCAAATCTCACATTGTTTGTGAGCTAGGAATCATTCAGTGGCTTCATGGCACAGGGAGGTGACGTTCAAGAGGGCAGCCAGATCTGTGGTCATCTCAAGGCTTGGTAGAGGTTGTCAGGACTATACTAGCTATTGATGTGAAGCCTGTTTCTCCCATGGGCTCCTCAACAGACTACTGGAGTGGCTCACATAGCAGGCCTTCCTCAGAGAGAGTGATCCAGGAGATGAAAAGACAGCCAGTGCATTTTAAGACCTGTTCTCTTGAGAGGCAGAGGAAGGTGGATCACTGTGAGTTCTAGTCCAGCCTGATCTACATAGCACATCCCAGGCCTGTCAGCGCTGCATCATGAGACCTTGTCTCAAACACAAACAGACAGAAAATGCCTATTCTTATACATGTTTAACCCTTCTGTTACATTTTTACCCTAGAAGCAAGTCTCCAAGCACAGCTCACACCCCAGGGTGAGAATTCAGGCCCCACCCCATGATGGGAGGGGCATGGAGACATTGGGAGAATGTCAAGTAGAACACAGAGGAGGGAAGCAAAGGCCAGGTGACAACAGGAGTCAATACAGCAGCGTTAGCTGCCTTAGGGCATCCCCACCCCCACCCCATTTCACCTGATGAGGGAGATGGACGTGGAGAAAGGAGAAGAGGTTGGGCACGAACAGTGTTGATGTACAGAGAGTTTGGAGAGGATGGAAACATGAGAGAGAGCAGGAGACTTGGGGAAGCCGGGATTGGAAGCGGCCCATGGAAGGTTGGACATGGGCCTTCTTCTTCTGTTGGGGACATGAGGAGAAGGATCAAAACAGCTGGCCCATTGTGTGGTGTGTGGGCTGTTTCATTAAGAGTTACACGCTCTTAGTCATCAACACACACACACACACACACACACACACATTGCCTGGACTAGGGCTCTCTGTGTAGACCAGGCTGGTCTCAGGCTCAGAGATCTGCCTGCCTCTGCCTCCTGTGGCCGGAATTAAAGGCGTGCGCCACAGTGTCCTGCTTTTGTGTCTTCCTTACGACTCTCTTACAAACCTTTGTAGTCTCAGCACACTCCTAGCACTGGTCACACAGTGGGAACTCAGAATTAGCTAGAGAGAATCCAATGAACAAGAGAATTTCATGTGACTTAGGATCTGATGTGCGGTATAATGTAAAGGAACCGGAAAGGGTGTAAAGTTGAAATTTAAAAACAAATCCTATGGAAAGGCAGTGTGTCCAGAATTCATGGAAGATTGAAAGGAAACGAATGTGGAAGCCTTGGCCGGGACAAGCGTCCAGAGTGTCACTTTACCTGCAGCCCTTCCCCTGTTTTCGTTGGAGCCAAAGGCTACAATGCCCTCTCTGAGCAAACAGGGTTGACTGGAGTGGCTACCTCTCACCCAACCTGGACCAGGAGAGAGGGCTCTGAGCTCTGGGCTGTCTTGAGGGGTGAGCGCAATGACGGTCTTGATGCAGTGAGCTAAACTTTCTCCTCCTGCCCTAAGGGAAAGCTGTCCTTTACTTCCTGTCTGGTGGAAGCCTCCTGGACTGGACACCCAGAGGTCTGGACAGGAAATTTGGGAGCATCTATACAAGGCAGCAGTTGTTAGGCTACCTCCAAAGGAAGCCTTTCGCCCTCAGCGGCCTCCCTGCCTGGTTTGCTGTCTGACTCCAGGCCAGAAGCTCACACTTAAGGAGAGACTGCCTGGAGCAGAGCCCAGGAGGTAGGGTTTGTTGGAGGCCTTCAGGATCACCTCTGCTACCAATTTGTTGTTGTTTTTTAAGTCATTTGTGCCCATTAGACCCTGGTTAGTAAAGGGATATCCTGTCTGGGAGGCGGGTACAAGCCAATTGATCAGTGAAGCTGACACATTACTTGAGGCTCCAAGTCTTCCCCGACTTCAATTAGTGCTCTGAGAAATGGAGGAAGGAAGTATCCTTGCCTCTCTCAGGTTGCAGAACCTCAAAGAGCTCTTGCTATCCAAGACCAACCACACCAGGGTGTTAGGATGTGCCTCTAGCTTAATGAGTTTCAGGATTGCAGGCTTGCGGATTTTTTCTTCTTTTCTTCACAAACATGGAACAATGACTTAAGAGCAAAATCAGAATGCAAAGGACCAGATCCTTTTCCTGTGTCTACTGGCCAAAAACTCATTTCCTGTGACCCACAGTGACCTTTCCCCTAAAAATCGATTCTCTTATATGCACGGTTCCTGTTGCCCTGGGTCTGAGTGATGGCTGTTGATAGTTGGGGCCAGTTCTGATGAGTGGGGCATCCAATCTAGAAAGGAGACATTTTAGGGTGACTTCTCAGTTCCCATAAATTGTGTCCTCGGAGGGCCCTTCAAGGGGTGAGAGTGGAATCCATGACCTGCCTCAAAGCCAGAGAACCAGGCCAAAGTGATGGATTTTCTCTTCTGGAGCTCCAGATGACCTGAAGAAGCCACCAGCTGTAGGACTGAGGACCAATGGGGAAGGGGAAAGACATGGGTGGGCTCTAGATGCTGAAAGAGACCTCCAACCAATGGCCAGCAAGGAGGTGGGGATTCCCCCATCACAGTCACAAGAAGATAAATTCTACAAATAATGTGAACAAGCTGGCCCTCCAGGAGGTTTTGGGAGACCTTGAGCAAAGGCACCAGCTACGCCATGCCTGGGCTCCTGCCCCTGGGAATGGGATACAGTTGTAAAAATAGAAAGCCAGTACTGTCATGTGCCTGGGCAGCCATTAGTTGTCTAATTTTGACCTTAATGACTGTTTTTATTGCCCAACTAGTCACACGGCCCTCTATGGTGGATAATTGTACCTACCTGAGCAATTTATAAAGAGCCCATAGCACATCAGAGTGCTCTGCACACAGTAGGTATTTATAAGGAGCCCATAACACATCAGAGTGCTCTGCACACAGTAGGTATTTATAAGGAGCCCATA